>JAODAG010364831.1:3350-13444 GCA_027574785.1 Orphnurgus asper
CTAGGATGGTACAGCTCGGTCTAGGATGGTACAGCTCGGTCTAGGATGGTACAGCTCGGTCTAGGATGGTACAGCTCAGTCGAGGTATGTACAGCCATTGTCCATCAGGTGCGTAAATAAAGCTTGAATGAACATGCATCTATTAAAACAATATCACAAGGAAGCCTATACACACATAGATTTTAATATTCATACAAGCCTAACAATGCAAGCCTACTGTAAACGCCTCAAACAGCAGGCTCTTTTACGCATGGCCGTCGTTACATTCTGAACTGTATCGCTACAGTTTGCATAACTGCCACTGTGATCTTCCCTAGCTGCAGTCCATTTTAGAGTCGATCATATTGTTTTTGTACAGACAAAATATTCTAGTTTCTACCACGGTTTTAGGCTAGTATAAAGTCTTGCTTGTTATTTTTTTCACTCACTCGCTACTCAGATCATTGCATAGTACATGCAGAATGCAGGAGGTATGTTTATGGCATATACATAAACACATACAAACATCATGGTGCAGTTACGTGTACCTACTTTTTTAAGAAGAGTCACACAAGAAAAAACATGGCCACAAAAACGAAACAGCAGCATTGTGTATGCCTCAGCTCCATCGTGCCAAACTGATTCCCGCCATGCAGTAACAAACCTATTTCAAAATCGAACTGTAAACAAGCATGTAAACAAGGAGATATCCCTACTGGAAGGCTTGAATTATAACTTAGACAAGAATTCAATTACATGCTTACTTCATGCATATTCTTGATTTGTTCTTATCTCATTTCATGCTTATTCTTAAAGGGAAATGGGCAAATATCAAATGATCGTTTAGAGGGTTTATGTTCCCATATGTTATTAATGTTTGTGTATCCAAGTTATGAATGGAATAGCATAGAATCTACTTTTATTCAGACAACCAAAACAATGTTTCAGTTTCAGACAACCAATTTAACATGCAGTAGCCTACATGCACACATACGTAGGCTGGCGATTTGACAGCATATAGGCCTATAATGAGCCTTTGGCATCATAAAATGTTGTTCGTTCTTTCTTCTTCTTTTTCCTTCTTTTTTTCTTTTGTAGCAGAGATCTATTGAATGATTAGCCAACAAAGGAGCAATAGCTTGAGCAGTGTACCAATACAGTATTCGTTTTAATTCTCCAGGCTGAAACAAGTCATTTTGATTGAATTGTAAGGTAGGTCGATCATTCCTCCCTGCATTGACGGTTCATCGTCAGTACATATCCTGTTGAATGAATCCAGACATGCTCTATAATAAAGAGCACACTGCCTTGACAGATTCACCTGTCGGCCGGGCAGAAAAATCTGACATTTGATTGAAGTGTAAATGTTAAACGAAGCTTTTTGAGCCAAATTTATTCTGCGGCCAAAAAAGGTGTCGATCAACTTGGGTTAGAAAGGATACTTTTTTGGTTCTAATAACTTCTATATACCTTGAAACTGACGAGCGCTGAGCTACTACTATACGATATACATGCAGTGCACAATGATAAACAGTAACAGCCATGATATATAATGTACGTCCATTAATTTCCACAGTCCATTTTAAGAACACATAAAAGTCAAACTCAGTTGTTTATAAACATGTACAGTATGGCTAACAGAAGTGACTCACAACAAGCCCAGTCAGTCCAGGAAGCCTAGAAAAACTAATATCTTCTTTCTGTTAATATCCTATTCATCCTGGCCTATGTACGATAAAGTCAAGGGCATAAGTTAGCTTTAGATTAGGGGGTGGGTTACCAGTTCGTAGAGCAAGTATATTAGTTAGTTGTTTTTATTTTGGGGGGGGGGGCTAAGCCCCTGGAAAAAGCTTATAAAGTACTCCTATCCAAATACAAACATCTCAGCTTGGGAAGCTGGGAGAGGTTTTAATGACTTTCCTTCACCTTTTGATTTCTTTTTATACGATTATTTTTATTACCATCATATACATTATTTTATTTCACTTGTTCTGAAAGTGCAGTACAAGCGTATAATATGATGCGACGTAAACACGGTTTAAATATGAGCAGACATGCGGCAATAAATTCGCCATTCATTACAAGTCATCGGAGAAACTGTCTGCAATCATGCACACGTATTCATTAGGAAATTTGTCCACGTCCATGCATTCTCCACTTAATACCAGTTCAATATCCACGACGTACTTGATGGAGGTTATCGTGCGCACAACTCTTGCTGAAATTCAGTTTCAACGCTGGTGTTATATGGTACTGTTCCGTCATAGTTGACACATGTCTGCATCCACAAATCGTCGCACTCATCCAAATTCTGTCCAAACCTCCACGTCCTCACAAAATCCACCCTTCAGGCTAATTAATGACAACACAAACCAAACTCGTCCCCAATTAAACACAAAAGGATTAAGGGATTGTGGGAATGCACCCCTGTATATGCAAACAGTGATTGTCGATACTATAGGCCATCGCTTGGGTTAAAAATCACCACTGCACGATGTGCAGATACTCATCAAAAAGAGGAATACTAAAAAGCATGATTACTAATTAGCGATAAGTTGGGGCAATGTCATTTGATTACAAAACTATATAAAAAGTTAAGGAAATAAAGGTTCTTTGCCAGCCAATGTTGACCGAGACGAATGTGTTAACATTAAAATTCTAGACATTCCAGTTGGCATATTACCATTCGAGCGTTTACACGTCTTCCTTTTCCTTGTTTAATAGTTTATTTTTCTGTGTGTATAACCTCTCCGAATGCATACATACATCTCCATATGCATACCTTTCTTTGCACATATCTTTCCCTTGTATGTACCTCTCCATATGCATACCTTTCTGTGTACACATCTTTCCCTTGTATATGTACCTCTGCGTGTACATACCTTTCTGCGTACATATCTTTCCCTTGTATGTACCTCTCCATATTACCTTTCTGCGTACATATCTTTCCCTTGTACGTACCTCTCCGTGTAGTCGTGTACATACCTATCTGCGTACATATATTTCCCTTGTATGTACCTATCCATATGCATACCTTTCTGCGTACATATCTTTCCCTTGTATACCTCTCCGTGAACATACCTTTCTGTGCAGATATCTTTCCCTTGTATATGTACCTCTCCATGTACAAACTTTTCCACGCTAACATACCTTGCCGTAAACATAGTTATTCAATATGAATACCTTTCACACTTTTGAAGTTTAAACTTCCTTAATTCCATTCTACAGATCGAATGTTTACTATCGATCCTTCATCCTTAGTCCCATAAGCCTCTCTTTCTTACTGTTGATGACAACTCGTCACAATAGCAGACACTTTGGATCGTTCCATTTTCACAACACATTACAAACTCGTCCACAATTTGTCCCAAGTGTCCAGAAACCGTCGCACGTACTCGTCGCGGAAGAGCAGAAGATATAACACAAATTGCAACACATTAAACTTTAATACCGCATGACATGGCTTCAATGACTGTAATTGTAGCAAACATTGTTACTTTGATATCTTCCTCACTAACTGATATCACACTTGCTCATTTTCAACATTAATACACCAATAATATTATTATAAAATTGGACTGTATATATAAGATTACCATCTGCTGATAAAATGGCTTCATGATAACCCAATAATAGTTGATACAATACAAGAAATTTTACCTGTAATCCATCATAGATGAACAGGATTAGACATATCAAAACTATTATCACAATTATTTTTTTCGAAGAGAGTACATGTTGGTCTGCGTAGGTTTTCTCTTTAGTAGCAGGACCTGTGATGAGACAAAAAAAAACACAAAAGGGATTCTAAAGAAAAGCTTTGGTCAGTAACAACAGAAAATTATTAGAATACACTATAAATACTACAATACATTATCGGGGGCATTCCCTTTGGATTATAGTGTCTATCTCACTATCGATTCGATGCAGAATCGGGCAAAACACCTTTCAAGAGCACTAACAGGTGAGATATGCCTTGAGGGCCTCCACTAATTGGTAAAGCAAACACTGAGCCACAGCCTGCCAGCATATGTGGCCATTGGTGACTAATGTTGTTATTGTCTAGACAGTCGATGTGGGACAGATTCATCCAAAGAGTGTGGGCTATTTCATGGCAGGCAGATTGTATTTTACAACTCCCTTATGACTCTGGAGTAGAGTTTTGTTTGTTTTATGGATTAGTATGGCAGAGATTGCAAGAATGACTAGCTACCATATTTCAAAGGAAGAGGAATATGTCAGAGGAAAGTCCAATAAAAAGTTGTCCACATGTCAGCCCATCTAACCTTGTCAGATATAATTGGATACATCTCTTGTGCCATATTTAATGACAGAGGATGAATTCAACTTGAATTCAACTTCAGAGGCAAGATTCAGCTTGATTTAAATTTGTAGTCTGGATGTAAAGAAAAGGAAGGTATAGGCAGAAAGTGATTCAACCATTTTTCTTGATGTCTTAGTGAACAAATTCTTATCAAATACAAGATTTTTCTGCCATTAAAGACCCAAAGTAGTTAACATGGAGGCATTTTTTCTTTTTTTTCAAATTCTGAACAGCAACTACAGTATCTTTGCCTTGTACTACATTCAGAAATATTACAACCAATGGCTATTCAGAGAACAGAAGAGAGAAACTTATTAAATTAATTTCAGAGATGCATTAATTATTAACTTATTAAAACTTTAACTATACTGCTTTAATATTAACCTCTTACACCTGTTAACATGGAGCAGGGCCGAACACATTGGATCTAGTATTGGCTCCTGGACCGGGTGCTGCACCCAAAACTGACTTATTCCCAATTATGCGAATGGAGAAAATCCAAAGTCAAAGTGACTATGGACCGATTATAGTGTTCCAGAAGTCTCGACACTGTGGACCAGATCGACAATGGCAGAAATACCACAAACAGCGATTCGACTGATTCCGGTTTGTTTCTGCTACACTTCTGTAATAGGGAGGGACTTGTGATCCTGCAGGAACAAATATCCCCTTTTACTAGAAAAATTCTTCTGGAGCTGCCAGGATTACATGTAAATAGTCATTTTTTTTAGTGGTTCTCATGCCACAAAACTAATGCAGTTAATTGGCTATGAAGATTTCATTAATGAAACATGCACACTGTCTGTGGATAGTTGGACGTATACGGTTGCAAATTAGTTTTTTATGGAAATCGTTTGTGGTACGTATCACAGCAATCAACACAAATTACCATACTATAGGTCTGAATATAATCAGTTTTAAAGAAAACCCACCTATGAAAGAACTTTGGCGCTAAACCAAATGGCAGCATATGCCACGTCGGCACCATCATGCCAAACTAACCAGCTTCCAAGCCCATTCCTATTGTTATCAGACTGTAAAGGCTCGGATATCTTTGTGTAGTGCCACAAAATGTGTGGTTCGATCATGGCCCACGTGGAGGATAGCCCAATATTAACCAGTGCAGGCTGTCCTTAACAGATATGACTGTACACATCATCTTAGCCAAAAGGCAGAGAAGATAATCGGACATATGGTGCAAAGCGATAGATGTTTTACAAAGGTATCATTAAGAACACCAAAAACAATTTCAGGATCAAAACACTGTGGCTAACATATAGTATGGTGTCATCCAACATATTGCACTGTAGTGATCATGTTTATGAGTTACTTTCATGAATAGTAATGAAATTAGTGAGATTCAATTTTATAGTCATATGAAATTTCACACCAACAACAAGTATGAAGCTAATCGTAGGCTACATACAGTCATGAAGATATACTGACATTTTAAAACTTACACTAGGCCCCATCATGCACCCACTCATTAATGTTCATGGTAAACTCCAAAAACAACAGGACTCGATGAATATCATCATGACACAGCTACCTGTCAAGGATGACATTGATCAAATGCATTGTTGTTACGATTTCATGTTTTACAAGAAATGTAGTTGCAGTGATATTGTGTAAGCCCCACCCACTCATGAATATTAATTAGATGAAATATATATTGTGACATCAAAATGTAACTATAACAACCAAAACAACTATGAAGCTATAATCACACGTATGGTTATTAAGATATTAACATTTTAAAGAAGTTTAATCAGGCCTCGCCCACTCAATATTACGATTTCATGTTTTACAAGAAATGTAGTTGCAGTGATATTGTGTAAGCCCCACCCACTCATGAATATTAATTAGATGAAATATATATTGTGACATCAAAATGTAACTATAACAACCAAAACAACTATGAAGCTATAATCACACGTATGGTTATTAAGATATTAACATTTTAAAGAAGTTTAATCAGGCCTCGCCCACTCAATAATATTTACGATATGAAGATAGAAGCCAATAGGGAGTCTATAGTATGACATTGATCCAACATGTCGTTGTTGAGATTTTGAGTTAACATGCATGCTGTCACAATCATATACACACACTCGCACACAATCATGCAGTCAATAGAAAGGTCCTGAAAGGTAGACATGTTGAATTAAATATTATTTAACTTCAGAGACCAGATTTGAGCCTTTTGACACATTTCTTGGAAAAATAATGTTTAGAAAGTCCAACTGTTAACCATAGTATCATTTGCCTTACCATGGTCCAAGTCTTCATACAATGCCCTGTTCACTAGTAAAGAGGACGCTTGACCTTGGCCTAAAATGGGATCTATGCACCTCTTCTTACATAGTAAGGAAAATACCATGACAATGACTGGTAGCTGTGAAGATAAATAAAAATTAATAACTGTAGGATAGGTAAGTGTAGGAAGACAAATCAATATACCATAACAATGATTGGTAGCTCTGAAGAGAAATCAAAGTACCAGGACATGATTGGTAACTAAAGGAAGATAAATCAAAAAACACTGACAACGATTGGTTGCTGTGAAGAGAAAACCAAATACCATAACAATGATTGGTTAACTACCTGTATAAAAGATAAATTAAATTCCATGGGAATGATGGATAAACTACCTGTATAGGAAGATAAATTAAAATACCATGACAATGATTGGTGGCTGTAAAGAGAAAACAATATACCACAACAATGATTGTTAACTACCGTACCAATCACATTGATATGTTACAGTCTGGATGGCATGCAGGAAAATTTATCATGAATGTTGGCAATCTGCATATCAATTTACAGTTCTAAACTCATCACCCTACCAGCAAGTACCTGTCACAATTTCAGGTTTTCAAATAATTTAGTAGCCATTTGTGGGAAGTAATGTCACTTCAGGAAAGCTAGCCCCACAACACCGCTGCTTGTAATGCAGGTTGGATGAACCCTGCTTTCACACCAATTGACACCTGCAAGTTGATGCAGTATTGGCAGCTTGGTTGCTCCCAAGGAAGATGATATACCTGGCGATAGAGAGTGTGAATTAGGGAGAAACACAGGCATATCGTAACTTGTTCAGCACATTGCATTCGGAGTTACATGGTGTTTAGTGCTTCTTATTCAGTTCAGTGTTTGTTGGGTGTATTTCATTGGTGTTACAATAACTTTACTCAACACAGCTGCAGTGCAGTGGTGAACAGGTTGCTCTCACTTCCCTCGTTGTATTTGAGAAAGTGATCAAAGATCAAGGTACACCCCGTCTATCGGGTGTTTATGCCAAATTGCTGTTCCAGGATGAAGGATGGGATGGATGGTAACAATACTTCGAACATTGATCCTCAAGGGAACTGCCAAGTTCAACACAAACAGGGTTTCTTGACAAGCATATGATGCTATACCTAACCGTTACTATACTAAGCTAAACATGAGATGAGGAGGAAAATACCTAGATGCATGAGGATGAACTAGGCAGGGATGAGGATGTACTAGGCAGGGATGAGGATGTACCAGGCTGGGATGAGGATGTACCAGGCTGGGATGAGGATTTATTAGACAGGGATAAGGATGTACTAGGCAGGGATGAGGATGTACTACTACTAGGCAGGGATGAGGAGTTATTAGACAGGGATGAGGGTGTACTAAGCAAGGATGATTATGTACTAGGCAGGGATGAGAATGTATTATACAGGGATGAGGGTGTACTAGGCAGGGATGAGGATGTTCTAGGCAGAGATGATGGTGTACTAGGCAGGGATGAGGATGTATTAGACTGGGGTGAGGGTGTACTAGGCAGGGATGAGTATGTATTTGGCAAGGATGAGGATGTATTAGACAGGGATGAGGGTGTACTAGGCAAGGATGAGGATTCAACCGGAATGGAGGTGGATGTACTAGGAAAGGATGAGAAACATTTTGTTTTACATGGCCTAGAGATTAATATGGACTGTATATATATCTTATATTATTGAAGTTATAATCAGGATTAGACATTACTACGCATTAGTACTGATTCCAGCTGCTCATAGCTTTAAGAATTCAATTACTTTCATCATGCAAGTCAAACACTTCTTCAAACTGTCAATTACGGAACCATGCTTTCTTAATTGGTACTGTCCCTTGAAACATTCACCTCATTATCAAAGTATGGTACTGTAATTAGAATGGTGTCTATGTTGGGCAAATTCATCACTTTTGTATATGACTGACTTCCAATAAAAGAAAGATCAATGTGATCAGATTCCTGGTGTGTGCAGACATGAATATTTAGTTACAGTAACAGCAGGCAGTTAGAGCTCCATGAACAACATTATAGGTAGAGACATGAACACTTCACTGAGCATGTATAGTTAGTTCCACTGAAGGTAAGCAAAATGAATTGCATGGATTCTGGATTTTTAAATGTGCAAACTTAAACTGCACCTTTTCTGGTCATTCAATTAGGCTACATGCAGCTTGTCAACACGGGTACACATTATATACACGTCCGTACAAATGTTTGCATTTAATGGGCCAGCGACAGAGACTTTTGTCGGTGCCATTCGGTAATCTAGAGAGCATGGCATGATATGCACCTGGCGTGTGGATCGCCGACTTTTGACCATTAAATTTGAGCTGTAAAACAGTTTTGGTGAACGTGCACACTAACCTGAATGGCTGCCATGATCCAAAATGCATAACGTACTCTGGTCATATCCTGAGCTTCTTCCAAAGTGATGGCAGTAGTAAATATTTCCTCTGTGGTAGCTACAAACAGGTCCCTGGACAATGGCATTAGCAATTCTTCACTTGTTCGGTTAGGTTCAATAAATATGGAGCAGTCTTGGTTCAACAAAAATGGTTCAGCAACAATCGGCGAGATGAATGCTCCCAGACCGTAGCAAAAGTGTAGAGCCTGTAGATGAAGAAAGTATGTGAATAATTACCACTGTGACAGCAATCAAGTGTTGCATTAACGAATGGCTACCATCAGTGACTGATATTCTATCCGTTCTGTAGCTATCTCTACAGAAAAACTCCATCAGTTGTTCGGTCTATCATAAGAGAGAACTTATGAGAGGGTGAATTATATACTCCATCCGTTCTTCGGCTATCATTTTTGGATCCTCCAAATCGGCAAAACAGAAAGATAAACGAAGGATACTTTGGTGCATTCAGAACCTGCGAAGGGTCCAATTGATGAAAAAGCGACGAGAAAACTTGGAAAATGCAGAAGTATGGATGCAATATACAAGACTACGAAATACAGTAGTTTAATGAAGAGCATCTTGACATGACGAAGGGCTAAAAGATTGTCTGATCGCACAAACTCAGGATAATTGTATGTGCAAGTATTGGGGCAGGGGACAGGTACGAAGGGTTGAGTGCTGTAAATAGCAATACTGCCTCATACCCCTCATACTTTTCCAAACATTTCCAACAAAGATATTTAAAATGTATCACTCAATGACTAGCAGATGGGGACACTTTTCAATTTTTGGCTTTAACCACATTATATCTATATTAGGTAAAAAACAATACATATGGTAACCAACAAAATATGACTTCACATAATTATATAGGGTGTACTAGGCAGGGATGAGGGTGCACTAGGCAGGGATGAGGTGCACTAGGCAGGGATGAGGTGCACTAGCCAGGGATGAGGATGTATTAGCCAGGGATGAGGGTGTACTAGCCAGGGATGAGGGTGTACTAGGCAGGGATGAGGGTGTACTAGGCAGGGATGAGGGTGTACTAGGCAGGGATGAGGGTGTACTAGGCAGGGATGAGGGTG
>JAODAG010364942.1:0-19393 GCA_027574785.1 Orphnurgus asper
GAGATAAACGGCACGCAGATGTCTGTCAGTTAAAGAATGCCACAAGTCGTAGCATGTGTTTCTTTTTGAGTGATTTTCAGCTCCAAATATAATAGGGGCCATTAACCTTTGAACTATGCTAGAGTAAAACATATCGACCGTTGTACTATACTGTAAAACATTCAAAAGTATGCGTTGATTGATTACTAATTGACAAAGACAATCTATAGTGTGTATAGACAGTCGACAAAATCGGCAGATGAATGGTTGAAAATGTCCACTGAATGTGTTTAAGCATAAAAGTTCAACCCTCATATGGTTGAAGCTAGAAAGTGAGATTTTCATATGACACCCACCTTGGGTGACAATGCATATACAGTAATCCTTTTTTATTTTTGTTTTATTGTTTTATATCTATTATGACATAATTCAAATAAGGATGGCCATTCACCCTATGAGAGAATTGGCGTATAATATAAATGCTAGTGCATTTTATACAAACAATGGCCGATGCAGATGACGGTTTCGATTGGTTGGCATCTTTCAATCCAAACGATTCGTACCGTATGTGACTTGTTAATCCAACTGGTTCATCTTTTAGCATTGTAACGTGATTTACATTCACCGAGACCTATACTATCTCAGTTGCTCCTATTTATGTGGAGAGTAATATGAGTCTCAAAGGTCAAACCTAATTTGCACACACGGAAATTTCCACACATTGAATAAAGGGGTATACCAAAATAATTCCACCATGATATCAATGTTTCAGATCGTTTACAAGTCACAGTGTGAGATGAATTCCACGATATGATGTAATATTTCATTTTGTTTGTAAAAACAATACTTTCTTTCGTCATTAGATATGTTGTACAGTCTGTCATCACCAGAGGACATTCATCAATTACCATCGCCGGAGGAACTCAAGAACAAAATACTGGTGAAGGTAGGAAGGGTTTTCTCAAGTGTTGTCAACATTTTAGGTCAAAACAAACAAAATGGATTTCTCCTCTTAATTTTTTGAAAAACGGAAGGAGGAAGCCACCCCCCCCCCCCTTGGTTTTCAAGGTGGCCGATTCTAGGTATAGGCTAAGTAGCTATACATACGCATGTACATACACTATATTTGAGGTGGTCTTACAAGAAGTACATACCAATTAGACATTTTCTTCTATTAGTCCTTACAACAACATTAGGCTCTGAGCAGGCGCGCCAGTGCCCTTGCTGAATTCTAAATGCTATATTTTGTATCACTTCTCAGGGTAAGAAACTTCCTGCAATCGGGAGCACTACTGAAGGAGGTGACGTGAGTGATGAAGATGAGGCGGCAGATATGGAAGATGTGGAGGATGAGGAAGTGAAAAGGGAGCTTCAGGAAAGCAAACAGAAGAAAGCAGTGAGTTTTTGTCTTTCATCTTTGAACTAATGGGTTGGACGGAGTTTATTGTTGGATTGTTGATGAGTTTACATCAAGATGTGCAGTTTCAATTCTTGTTTCAACGTTAGGTTTATTCTTGGGATGGACAGCAGATTCCTGAATTTTTGCGGGTAATAAAATTGCTGAATGGAATTTTATCTCCCAGAAATGAAAAACAATACTGTCTTGTCTACACATGAAAAACTCAGCCGTACCCTCGTCAGCCAGTCTTTGACAAGGCAACTCACTGCAGGGTCATGTGAAAGTAGTGTATCCAGTGCTTTTATTATCTCTGTTTCCGCTGTTCTAGCTGGATAATCAGTTAATATTGATAGCTATGTGTAAGTAATTGTGTTTACAGCTGAAGTTGAACAGATAGCTTATAGTGTTCCTGGAGTTAAAAACATCATGAATTTTTTTTGTAGTGACATTCAGAAGATTTTGTTGAAACATTTATTCTATGTCCCGAGTCTTTCAACGAATAAAATATCGTAACTAATCAGCGTTGTTAAATGGTTGAATATATTCCAACATAAACATGACAAAGCTATGTTTTAGGTATTGTTTGGGTTTCCAACGTACGACCAGGTTTCTGATCTTGGGAAGAGCAGTTTTGGCCAGTCACCCTCCTATTTCTATATTTCTATGGGAAATTAAAATAATGAGGGAAGAGTTCGGGGAATTGTGCCACCAAATCTGTCTGCCCCTCCTAAAAATCACTGTCGGTGTTGCCAGGGCAACTCAGCGGTCAGTGAAATTAGGTCCAGGGCATTTGATATTATCTGCTATGATCTGAAGTGTAAACAGGACAGTCATTTCTTGACGAATTTTCACAGGTGTATTGACGGAGAATGGTCAGTGAAAATAGGTCCAGGGCTTTGATATTATCTGCTATATTATCTGAAGGGTAAACAGGACAGTAATTTCTTGACAAATTTAGGTCTTTGACTCAAATGTTGGCAGAGAATGGTCAGTGAAAGTAGGTTCATGGCTTTGTTATTATCTGATATTATGTAAACAGGACATTTGTCATTTTTCTTGACAAGCTTACACGGGTTATATATGACTCAGATGTTGACAGAGAATGTGTGTCCAGAAGTTCAAAGGTCACTGCATGCAGCTGTTCATTCAATGAAATCATCACTCGCTTCGCTTTTGTGTTCATTCCAGCTGAGAGAGCTTGAGGTACGAGGCAGCTCCGGTGGGAGTTATCATGCATAATGATTATGCATGAGGTAACTGAACTGAACGTGCGCCCTCTATTTGATTCCGCTTCCCTTTGCATTTCTTTTGAGGTATTCTCTGGCATATGGTTCGCATTTCTATTTAAGATAATCTTCTTCTATCCCTCGAGCCTGGAGTTTTCAACAACTTAAATCACATGATGTAGGAGTGAAAGGTAAATAAACTCCTCCTCCAAAAAAAACCCCCAGACACAACAAGCATTTTGTTCCATCTTGGAGATATTATAAGTGTTTAATTATAACTAACCCAGGTCCAGTAGGTCATTTTGTCTAACGCATGATGTCATATGTAATATGTATACATGTATTTGCAGATACTAGCCTATCCCCTAACTCACACTGTACATACTCATGCATGTATCCTATATTTGAGGTGGTCTCGAATTATATACCAAAGTTATTGATCAGTAGTAGCATGGTTGATGCCAAAGTTTTCAACATCAACAAATTGGAAACATCAAACGAATCACTGACTAACATGTCTGACTTATATAGTGTCCTACAATGTGATCGCTGGTTTCAGTCTAAATAAACAGATCACCTATAGCTGACATCCAGGGACTGTATTAACTACCCACCAAAGCTTCCACTTAAGTGATAATTACCCACCACGAGACGCACTGGCCAGCTAGGCCTACCCGTGATCTGATTGTGAACAATTCACTACACACTTTACAAGCGGAGATTGGTATAATGTATACATACCATCTTTCGAAGGACGTGTTCCCAAAATAAGTGGAAAACAATGTATATTGTTAATCCAACTACTCAGTTCTGTGATGTTTGGCGAATTACTTTGGGTTTCATGATGTTTCACTTTCCACTAATTTTCACTCTTATAACGCATCATTTTGAGATCTCATTTGCTCTGCATTATTTTCCTGCAATCTGAGACAGCATGTGGTGAAAGGGTATACTCTGTCCCCAAAATTAGCATTCATTATAAATATGCATGAGTTGAGTGGATTATACTGAAAATTTAGAATTCATCATGAATATATGCATGAGTTATACTGAAGCTTATAATGATTATACTGAAGCTGAATGAAGAGTTGTGAGAAAACTGTATAGCGAGATCGTTCGAAAACTGTAAAAGATGCATTAAGTAAGTTAATCCGTTCTTTTAACGTCGGGCGGTCTAACCTGAGAATTGTCGTGCATACTGAATATGCATGAGCTACAGTAAGGTTTTTCAACAGCATCCATGCTCACTATGAAATCAAATCATGCCTTAAAATTTCTGGCAATCTAAATAATTAAGTGACATTTCTAGCAAGGATGGTCAATGGTCTACGCTGCCCTAGTGTAGTGGGAGAAGGGGTAATATAGAAGGAGAAGGGAATATGGTACTAGGGGAAGGGGAAGTGGGGGTTTGAAGTGGGCATATAGTGGAATAAGGATAAGTATTGATCGGAGAATGCAGTATAGTGGAAGAATTCGGTACAATGGGAGAAGGGAATTATAAATGGGTGGAGTCGGAAATGGGAGTATAGTAAGTTTAGTCATAATCATAGCTAGCTAATTAACTTAAGCAAATATTCTTGCAAAATATGCAAGAAATAGCAAAATGATCTGCAATAGCTCCGAAATTACTTTTATTATAAGCTCTAACAATTAGCTACATCCTTCCAGTGCAGAACTTCTTTCTGGTCACAATTTTTTTCTTGCCTCCCCCACCCACTTTACATATTCTTCCTATATATATCCCCCATTGCACTAATTACATATAGTCAATTAAGATGTGAGCTAGGCCTATTGGAATGCTTCCTGTATATCGTAGAGCATATATCATATATATATATATATTATGGTATAGATTAGCCACGGTGCTTCTAGCCTAGTATGATTACTAACATGATACGCAGTCACGGTATATATACTAACATTATATATATATATATATACATGGTATATTGTATGATTAATAACATTATATACAGTATATAGTATGATTACTAACAAGATGTATATTATATGATTACTAACATTATGTACAATATATAGTATGATTCCTAACATTATATATAGTATGATTACTAAAAAGATGTATATTATATGATTACTAACATTATATACAGTATATTGTATGATTCCTAATATTATATATAGTATGGATACTTTCCAACTGCACGACTGCAGCATCAATGAATATTCAATCACTAATCATAGTTTATTTCTCTCAATGGGAATCATTAGATCCTGCCTATCCACCCTCAATGGCAGGACGGGAAAGGAAAGCAATCGTGAATTGACTTCAAAACTATATAGCCGCAAACTGCCTCATCATTGAAGTATATGCTCCTTGTAAACACATCCTTTGGCTTCTCCAGGAACGAATTGCTGACAGAACAATAAATGTTATAGTTTTATTTTTATTTATTTATTTTTTAAATCGGCTATATCCTCTTCGTCCGGAGAGTCGTAAATTATCGTGGAAAACTTAGTACATTGCACAAGTTAAAACTTGTGTCAATGTTCCCCATTTTGCTGGCTATTGATTGCCCATCCAAAAAATCCCCCCTCTCAAACAATTAAAGGACCCAGCCACTGTCTATTGTGGTGGCTTAGAGTGTATAAATAAAATTGCAATTAGACAAGAAATACATGCATGTGAAACAACATTCACTGCTTCTAAAAGAAAGAAAAATAAATGATTGTGTTTTTGATATAGGTCGTTCCGTTTTGCTTAATATTAAGATTTCCATGGGCTCATTTTTATATTTTACCGTTCTCAAAGAAAACCATCAAACTTGCCAAGGAGTTTTCCGACACAGTCTACCTGAGCAGCCGTCACTTCAAGGGTGTAGCCGAAGAAATGGACACCAGTAAGTACAAAAGCCTCTCCTGCTTTAACATGCTGTTTAAATGAATGGTGTTAAGCATATATATATATAGGCCTCTGTGTTATAACACTTCAACACATGTTAAATTCGAGTCGCTTTGGAAGCCACTTGTGTTAAAACAGAAATATGGGGAGCTATAGTAGGGGATGTGTTGAACGTGACAACTCTAAGGAACCGCAAGTGTACAGAGTAGCTTAATGTTCATCTTTCTTCTCTGGAATGTGGAGTTTACGAGAAATATGGAGAATGGAGAAATATGGAGAAGTATGGAGAAACATGGGGAAACCCGGAGATCGCTGACGATATTGCTGCATATACTCAATCGGTCTGGTTGGTTGCTTTACTAGCATTCTCGCTAAATTTACACAATTGTTCAGTCGTTTGAGAAAATAGCAAGCAATCAAACTTTTAATACACCTTGGTACCCGTAAGCAGAAATGTTTAACATGTGTTAGAGTGTTATAACATACGGGCATATATATGCAATATTACACAATATTACAGGGCGTTTATATGCAGTGAGCCTTTTCGGCACGGGTGAAGTACAACACAATGTCTATCACATGCAATGCTTGAGGTTCTTCAACACTCATCGAGAGGTAATATCTTCATCCGTTACTAACTGGGACCAAATAAATTAAAATCAAAGTTTATAATTTGGCAATATAGTATAAAGCTCTGATTCATTGCACACGCAACTTCATGTCTGGCATAAGAGTAATAACCTAATCTGACTGTTTGTATTTGAACCTGACAGGCCAAGTCTAGGGTGCATGTCTAGGGTGCATGTCTATATTGCATGTCTCTGTTGCATGTCTTTGTTGCATATCTATGTTGCATGTCTATGTTGCATGTCTAGGTTGAATGTATGTAGGTTGTATGAGTAGTATGCATGTCTAGGTTACATGTCTATAGGTTGCATGACTAGTGTATGTCAAAGGTACATGTCTAGGGTTTATTTCTAGGGTATTTGCCAAGATTAATTTTCATCCTCGCAGGGAAATCGTTCGAAATGAGCTCTTTCGTTGAATCGAAGGCGACCGAGCTAGCCAAGAAGAGCGGCCGAGACTTTGCCAAATACAACAGCCGTTTTTTGTCCAGAGTGTATCCGGCTGGCTGGAGAACCAATTCAGCTAATTACAATCCACTACCGATGTGGAATGTAGGGGCACAGATTGGTAAGTTTAAAATGAAGCAATGTTAAAAACTTTAAAACTCACTCATTTATGTAGAATAATCTGTCCAGCCACTAATCTCAACACGGGTGATCTCATTGGTTGACTGGCACAAATCTGTTCAATGCTTATAGCAACATCACTGTATATAGTTTCATCTTATCTCTTGAAATATAGTCGCATTGAATATATATGGTTTCATTTTTCTTTATGAAACTTTATGTAGTTTCTTAGAATTTTGTCGCATTGAATTTATTATAGTTTCGTTTTCCTTACGAAACTTTCTCATTTTCTTTCTTGACATAATAGTCGCATTGAATTTTCAAACTGACGGCGAACAGATGGATCTCTGTCGAGGACGGTTCATGGAGAACGGAGACTGTGGGTATGTCCTGAAGCCGGACTTTATGTTATCAGGTGAGTATAAAGCCTGCCCGGGGGAAGGGGTGGGAGGGGTATATATTAATCACGATGATTTTTCGGAATCCTCTGAAGAAGGTATAAAACTAAGCGAGTAAATTTAGAGAGGCACTGCGTTGCATCCGGGCATATAATCTTGTTTGCGACCCTTGAATCTCCGTTTTTTTTTAATTTTATTCAGAAAATAACGACTCAGATCAAAGGATGGATCCATGTCAACTGACGATAGTGGTAAGTTTTATACAATTTTCACTTGAACAATTACCCGATAGTTCTTGTTTAGATGAACTGCAACATTATCGTGTAGTAAACATGCTCAGAATTGCGTAAAATGGTCACGTAAGGATACGATTTTATTTTTTATCGATTTATATGGATAATACCCCATTGATCCCCACTTCACTAACAACACGTGGCATAACTTAGTTATGGTTTATGTATATATATATATATATATAGAGCATGTTATGAGAAATTGTTACATGCATGGCCATGCCACATTGAAGAATAGCAAGCATTGAACAAAGTTTTGGTTTTGATTCCTTGCTTTCAAATTTGTTTGCAGATTATCTCCGGTCAGCAGCTGCCTCGTCCCTCTTCCGGTATAACCGACCCTTACGTAAGGGTCACCATGTATGGGACCAACATTGAAATAGAACATAAGACAGAAGTCGTGAGGAACAACGGTGAGTGGAAAATGTGACCAGAGTTATATGTGACAGCAAGTTTATAATTACCACAACAAGGTAATTTTAGGTCATTATTGTTGATCACATCGCGAGGGAAAACCTGGCTGTCAATCATGTAACCAGGGAGGTATTAATTCTCAGAGCAGCTGTCAATAAGCAACATCTCTTCAGCGCATATAGCACCCGAAAAGTTTCTCGGGAATTTTGTGGAACATTACTTCATCTTATTTCAATTATGGTGTCTATCTGACTGCCGATTTCATGAAAACCGGAGTAACACCTTACACCAGCAAACATGTTAGATACCCCCTGAATGGTTCCACTAAAGCAAACAAGAGCCACCGCCTCCCAGCATAATCTGTGTGGTGACCAAGTTCTCTTTCAGTAGATGTGGTAAAGTAATAGTCTTAGTAATAGTTTAGTATAAATAAGGGTTAGGAAGCCTCGTAGTCTCCTGATGAAGGAACCCCTAATCGTGTGGTAATCGTGGATGATCGTGGAGCGTACCTCGATCTCCGACCACTTTCTCAAAAACTGAGGGAAGTGAAAAGCAACCTGTTCATCACCATTGTACTGCAGCTGTGCCGAGCGAAGTTATTGCAACACCAATGAAACCGTGCAGCCCAACAAAAAATCTAATCCAGTCAATAAACACCAAGGAAGACTGCTCCTCATCACCACTGCAAAACAGCTGTGCTGAAGAAGACATGCCAGCTGATCGGACTGGTGACCTTCGGGCTAAGAAGCAGACACTCGAACCGTGATGCTTCACTCTCACCACACTCACACCACCAGGCCACACTCTTACCACACTCACACTACTATAGGCCACACTCTTACCACACTCACACCACACCCTTACCACACTCACACCACTAGGCCACACTTACACCACTAGGCCACACACCCTCACCACTAGGCCACACCCTTACCACACTCACACCACTAGGCCACACTTACACCACTAGGCCACACACCCTCACCACTAGGCAACACCATTAAAATTCCAGAAAGTTTACCTGACTTCTGTCTATGAACACGCCATCGACCAATCACCATTTATTTGTTCTTCTTCGGCTTGCAGGATTTAATCCTGAATGGAAATGCCGGATGGATTTTGACGTCAAGGTCCCCGAGCTGACGATGGTTCGGTTCGAGGTCAGAGACAGAGATGTTTCGTCCAGAGATGACGTCCAGGCACAGTATGCTATACCGGTGACATGTATGCAAGAAGGTAATCAGTTGGGGGTGGGACAGGACTATTGTGATTGATGTATAGCGCCCTCCTCAACAGCATGGCTACATGAATGAATAAACTTGAAGAATCAACTTAATCAAACATCCCATGTCATCTGTAACCCACCCATGAACATGACAGGGGTAGGTGAGGGCGGGGGATGTTCAACCCACCAGTCTTTAAAACGTTGGTGCGATTAATGACTCAAACGCTGATGTCCCTGATTAGTTTAAAATGTTGCATAATATTGGTTGATTTGAACAATGCGGCAGTTATCGTGTAAGTAGGCTAGAAACAGAATGCATCTTCCCGTCAGTATAATTATTCCATGGTGATAAATTCGAAAGGGACACCTCTTTCGTTTCAGGGTATCACCACGTGCGGCTACGATCACCCGAGGGCAACGAGCTCTCCTCTTCGACTCTCTTCGTTCAGGTCTCGAAGGTCAAAGCGACGTCCAAGGATGAGTCCCGCTAAAATGGTCGACGCCTCGTAAATAATAACGTCCGGGGAATTGACCATGCCAGTTTGGGTAATAGATCATGGAAACATTGTTACCAGCGGCTGAAAGCCGTCCATTTTTCTTAGTTCTCGTTGAAAGTGGTGACGTGCAAATAACGCTGACCCCTTCGAACCGCAAGTCTCCTGCGTATGTACGCTAAGCGTATCTGTGTTCAAGTTGTTTGAGATCATTGGAGAAGATGTTCCTGTCTTTCATTTGTAGTAGTATATGATTCTTTTCTTGGAACCTCAATGCAGTTCCACATTCCACAACTTATTATTATTATTTTTATTATTAAGAGAATAAGTTGAGTGATTGCAGCTTGAATTGTATTCCCTGATTAATTAATCTACAGTATTCAGTCGGTTCAACAAATTAACAGTGCTGGGTACAAACCACACCACTGTCAAAATAATGCGTTGCTTGTGTATAAATGCGGTCTGAGAGTGCCGAGTGCAGGTTCTCATAATGAAACCATAATTTTTCCAATCGATTGTTTTGTCATATCATTTACATGTACAATTAATCCATTTATTCATTTAATGTTCTTTAATGTTCTTCCATTTAAGCTTATATCTATATATGTGTACGAACAATTTGATTCAAAGTAATTAGCATTAAAATCATATGCCAAATGAGTTTTCTCCTTATCAAGATTTTTCCTAAAAACCTTTTATGGTTTCTCGTTATTTCTTCGTTATTGTGCAATTTGCATTGAAGACAAAACAATAGTTTTTCATTCTCACATTGTTTTTATAAGCCTACTTTTTTCTCGCATAGTCATGTTTTTTTTTATGATTATTATTTTTTACCTGTGGAAGGTTGGATAATCATTCATCGTTTTAACTGTTTTAACTGTCTTGGAATGTCATAGTATTATTTTAACATAATTATGATTATATGGATGCGAACTAAAACGGCAGCAGCAGCTCAATCCTGAGGAGCCTCGTCTTAAATAAAATTGCAAGAAGATGGAACTCGTCTTGCCAAAGGGACTGTTCGATTTCTTTTAGAGGTAGTATATTCCTGATGTCATGGAGTGGGCTACTTTGTTACTCAATAGTGCTTTTAGAATAGTATTTACGCTAGACACCTTTTTATGAATGGAATAATCCTATTTACAGGATAAAATATGTGATAGAAAGTTTTATTACGTTTTATTATTTTGTTATTTATAAGATAGATTAAAATTGATAAGATTGTATGTTTAACATTTCAGATGGGAGGAATGAAGAAGTGATTGAGTTGCATGGTTATGATGATTATATTTCATGGAATTATATACCAGTTAAAAACCGAAATTTTATGTATAAAATTAATTTTTACTTAATTGTTTTTTGTGGTGTATACGTTCAGTTCGACGGACACTTCCTTTCGACGTTTTGTTACGTGGTTTCTTACAGTTTCTCTACAATTATTTTCTGTTGGGATAACTACTTAACATTGTTACGTCATCATGAAACAAACCAAATTAAATCAGCTGATATCAACTTTATATGACGAATATATAATTATGTTTGAAAGACGCTGCAAGTTTTCGTATGGCATAAACATTTGTGCCTAAGCGCTGGGGACAAGATTCGACCAACTAAAGCAGGTGATAAAATCCTATTATCGTTATTTTCATCATGTAAATTAAATATTTCACATTTTATATTGTAGAAGTAAATTGAAATCATGACAGTAGCTAAACATCCACTCTGATCATTAAATTTACCAGTAAAATGAATTCCTTACATTTGATTACATTTCAATTTGACTTGATTCGTCTAATGGACAAAGTATAATATTAAGAAGATATGATAATGTTAGATACAATGTTAAGATACAATGTTTGATTCCTAGCAATGAACGTAAATTTCCTTTGGACATCTGTAGGCGTATTTGCCTACGTACGTAGCTGGCAGCATGAATCTACTATATGCTATTAAATTTAAGTATTTGAATTATTTAATAAATTATAGCAAGAAATTAGACAGATCATTTATTGAGTCTCCTTGATTAAGTTTGATGATATATTTATATATATATTATATATATAGGCATATATATATATATATCCACACCTATCTACTCCTATGACAGCTGTCATTACCACCCTCTTTCTCAACATTTCACATAAATCAGAAAACTCTAGGCCTATAGCTTGAAGCAATTACTAAACAAAGAGGTGGAATAAATCGAAACAAAAATCTACCATTTCAACGCTCTGCTTAGACACGTACCATACTCCCGGCTTCAGGATATTCAAATAGCGGCAGAGCCGAAGCCGCATCGTCCAATGGATGTCCTTGCTCTGACGTAAACCTATACTATCGATCATGTTTGGGGCGATGGTGCCTTGGCATAATGCTATGACTAGTCGCCGTTTGGTTTTCGTGCCAGGTTTATTTTCTTTGGTGACTTTACCTCATAAAACGGTATATAATCTCTGTGTTTTAGCTTCCTGTTCCGCCCCGCGTAATAGATTTGGAGATTTACACCTCCACCATCCACCATATACCGAGGACAGCTCCAGCTAATCCCTCCATCAGAAAGAATTTGTACATATAATTATGCCTTGTTCATACTAGGTTCGTGTTGGTACCAGTTGGGGCTGAATTTCTGAATTTATAGCAGGCGGTCATATTTCCTCTCGCCTAATCGTTCGAATTTTCTGGCCCCTTTGGTTTTTGTTTTTTAGAATCATAACCACCAGCTGTGCAAAAATTGTCAAATATCGACCGATTTCTAGTTTTACCAAAGACAAGTTTTTTTCCCCTCCCACACGGTGTTCTATAGTTGGAATCACGCTACACCTATCATCACCGAACCTGTCTGGATTTACGTCGGTTCCAAACCTCCGGATAAAATAACAGCCTGGCTTAAACGTAATTATCGGTAAGTGACTAATTTATTTACATTAAAAGCGAGCCATGTAAAATTACCATTAAAATTGCCATTACTTTGTACGATTTAGGCGTTATCGAGTTGAAAGCTGAACACGATTGTGGTCGTTCATTCAAAAAAAATGATTTGCCACCAGCCTTTTAGTTGAGGCGATGCTAAACTCTTATTGATACATACCGGTAGGCCTACCGTATATGCATAGGCCTACATGTATAGGCCGGCTATACATGTAGGCCTATATGTATAGGCCTACATGTATAGGAAACGTATAAGAAATGTACAAGAAACGTCGCTCGTATATTAGTTGCGTCCATCATGGGCGATGTAGATATGAACAGGTAAAAAAACGACACACGTTTATTAGTTTGTAACACCACTCCATTAAAAGTGTTGCAATAAATATATACAAAGTAAGTAAGTCAGTAATTATAATAACTGACATTACAATTAATAAATACACATTTACACATAGCGCCAGTGATGACTTTGATCCATTAATTTAACCTATACTCGTGTAGCCTGTTTAAGGGTGAAGGGTCACCTAATAGCGGGCACCTGTGGGAACGATTAGCCTAAGGAATAAATGATTAATGATATATGAAATATGGGTCTTAATTAAGCACGATCATCATTATGGCTTTAGATTCCTCTTGTTCTTCATATTTGTTTACACTTCTATAGGTAATGAAGAATGGCAGCGGGAATTACATTTAAGTTTGTTTTTAAGAAAGTTTGGCTTCTCCTCGCCAGCCTTACTTTATTCATCTTGCTGATGAAATTTCGCCTCGACAAGAAACTTCAGACACCAGAAACTAGAGAAAACGAGAAGAACTTTCGAGAAATTTATTCAACTTCCGGAGTTGACGAGAATGCGGAACCTGCACAAGACGAGAGCTTGCATTCTGCCAAAGAAATCCAAAGGAGAAATAACGAACCGACCCAAGGTGCTGTTATTAATCTCGCGAGAAAGCGGGGACCCGTTTCAGTCGGTTACTTTGAAGGTCTCCGAATGTATTGGTTATACGACAGACTATACCAACCTTTCGAAGGCCAGATAAATTGTACCTGCTCGGAATTGGAAGAAGTTTCAAAACAAATGTTTACACAAATTTCAGAGATCGGAACGTTCGACGTCGTTGTGTTTCCCCATGATGTTTCCGTAGTCTCCAGCATCTCCCGTGTGTGGGAGCGAATCCATGCGCGTCGCCGGCACTCGCAGAGATGGGTATACGCTACCAGAGAACCACCTTACAGGATAAACAGGAACATAGTACCAAGAAAATTCCTCGGTACCACGTTCCACTGGTCCTGCACGTACCGTTCGAATTCCAACGTATCGATTCCATACGGTAATTTCAGGCGGTACGATCCACCCCGGCAGACAGATATTATGAGGACGAATTGGACGGGAAACAAGACGAGATTACTGGCGGGGATGTCCACTAATATCGACAAACAGTGGAACCGGACAGGATTCGTGGAAGGTCTGTCTTCCCTAATCGACATCGACTTCTATGGCGGGCCGACCGGAATTTCCTGTCCAAGAGAATCACCCGAATGCGAAGAGAAGATCCAAAGTCACAAATTTTTTCTTGCGCTTGAAAAAAGCTGTTGTCGAGAATACATCAGTGAAAAATTCTGGAGATCGTTGGACCGTAACGTGGTCCCTGTCGTAGTCGGTCCGCGGAAAGAAGACTATTTAAGACTAGCGCCACCTAATTCTTTCGTCTACGCCGATGACTTCGAATCGATGGCCGAGTTGGCGTCGTACTTGCGATACGTGGATACCAACGATACCCTATACAATGAATATTTTAAATGGAGGGAAATCGGCTATGTGGTTAACTCGTCCCCAGATTCGGCCGATAGGGAGGTTGCGGGTGGAGAACCCCCTCCTGGTCTTTTTTACTCCTGCGACGCCGCCTGTAAAATGGCGGAGCTGTACCGGAGCGAGATGATCGAGGACGGACGCCGCGGAAATTATTTCTTTAATCCCACAGAGACGAACTATTGGGGGAAATCTTGCGAGCCGTGCGCAAAGCACGATTGGATTTCAAAGTTTGAAATTGGTCGAAAAAGCTAACAAATGCTGACAAACAGAAACCGCGGGGGAATATTTCAAGGTCCGGGTACCACAGCATCATAGATATATTTCATTCAACAAGTATTCGTACCTTTGAAGCAATTATTCAAAACACAATAATTAAGACACATTTCAAGTTACCTGGATCCTATGCCACACTGCTGAAATGTTATTGTGGACTCTTTTCTCCACTAATTTGATTAAATAGTATGCTACAATTCACAGAATGTGTAAAACTGGTTGTGTAATGTTCAGCTCTTCCCTAGCAGTCCGTGTTTCTGAGGGTGGTTCCCTTATAAACAAAATATCCCATCAATTTCCCATTGGAAATATCCATTTCCCGCGGGATTGTCGTAAATCCCACAGAAAATGGATGTCAACTTCAATGTCCAATTTGGAAAGTCACCAACTCTTGGGAGTTCGTTGGAATACGGTAAAGATCCCTGTAACACCATCATCGTTATCTCTTGATACATGCTGGTCAGAGGCAGGGCATGACGGCGTGGTACTTGCACGGATGTCATCAACTTTCCTTAAAACATATATGAAGCAAACTGATTGGGAAATGCCGTCAATATGTAAATTGGTGGGATTACACGATTTAATACGCCATGAATCACCCACCAGTGAGTTCAACAATTATTACAGAGTATCAAAGAGTGCTTTCGAATAGTGTTGTCTTTATCAGCTATATTGTTGGAAAATATTATGCTTTCTTGCATGATAAATTGGTACATTGTGTTTTCATTTGTTGTTTGTTGTTGTCAATAGTTAACTTAGCCTTGAGAAACTCTCTCATGCTTTCTTCATCTCAGACAGCAGGTGGATGAGATCCCACTCAACCACTTTGCTTTCAGACGATGCTGCTAGTGGTGCTGCTGCTAGTGGTGTTGCTGGTACCATACGTCTGGTTGTGCCTATAGCACTACTAGTAATGTAATGATGACCTAATTCCGCGAGGTGAAAATCAACTTTTAAATGGTGATGATACCCATTAATTGGTGTGCTTTTGCTTGCTGATGTAAGTGACTATCATCCAGTTACTTTCAACTTGTAGAAAGATGGAATCGTGGCAAGTATACATCCGAGTGCGTTCGATCGTCAGAACAATGTAACAACAGCGAACTCGCGCCGATACCAATTTTAAACGCCATATTGGAGAAGGTAGTATTAACATTTCGATGCCATAGGCCTACGCTTCAACGTGTAACTCGTCGTAGCTGTTTCTTCCGCAGAATGTTAGGATACGGCAATCAAAACATTTTTTTTGCTCCAAATGCCTAAAATTGGTATATTTTTTTCTTCTGGTTTACTGCCTATGTGGTATCATCAATGCCAGCTCCTCCATGGTTTGATACAATCAGCTGTTTTTTTTTTAAGAATTTGATAGACTTAAGCATAAAACGTTGTTTAGTATTTAATGAACAATGAACTCATTCCCCTAATTCAACAACAAACACAATGGACAAGACGCGGTCAGAGATCGACCAGTTTCCACATTCCTTGCTGCGATTGGACATATGACAGATACTAAGCCTATTGGCAATGAAAACTTTGACAGCATTATGTTCAGTACTAACTGTAATATATACTGCAGTTAAACTGAAATACAGGAGGCGCTGTACCGTACTAGCTACGCGTGATTTCATAGAGGTAGGAAAACACCATGAGTTTTGTGATTATTCCCTTGTTCTTGTAATCAAGGTAACTGTAAGGAGTTTTTTAATTAAGCAACTTGCCATTAACACAAATCTCTGTATTTGGGAGGAGGTACCGTACTTGTAATGTATATATATATATATATATATATATAAATATATTGGGGTTATTATTGGACGGGAAGACGGAATTTCTCCTTCCCCGACCTCTCTTTTGAAAAACTGCCTGGTATAGAAATACTTGATACACTGAAGTTACTGTGCTTTGGCTGAGGTATACGACAGATTACTGCTTTTTTTAAGACATGCCACCCAAGAAACAACCCTGGCTCTAAAACCAAACAACGGCAGTATTTCCCACGGCAGCATGCCATGCATGTCTGTATTTAACTTCATATGTAACGCATGTCTCTATTTAACTATAGGCATATTATGTCAAGCACGTCTGTATTGAATTTCAAGTCATGCGTGGCTGTATTGAACTTCATATGTCATGCGTGTCTGTGTTCAACTCCATATGCCATGTACGTCTGTCTTCATATTGTTTGCAAGTGTAACGGCTGTGCAATAAAACGATATCATCCAATGGCGTCAATTTGCAAATTACCATTAGTAAATGACACGTCACCTATTTATCTCGCGATTCCAGGCAGGTGTCATTTTTATCACGAACACACCCACACATGAACTGGGTGTCGCGATCGTTATTCCACGCGCTTCCGACAAATGAGAGAATAAATCGAAACGAAAATCAACCGACCGTCCTGGCATTCCAAGAGCGACCTCTGCAGGCTTAAAGTTATATAGTGCTTAAAACGACACGTTTACAAAGACCGAAAACATCCATTCCGATTGCGGTGGAGTTTTTAAATTTTTACCATTGAATGTAATTAATATATTAATTATTTAGGATACATCGCTCAATCGCCACCAAGCTTTGCAGTTTTGCAATCGTTACACGTATTTTCCGTGACTTTATGAGAGACCTGAAAATATTGACAAACCACTGACCACACCGGGATCGGAATTCCGCTTGCCGTGCTGGAGGCCCTATCATTTGAGTTATGACGCCACCATCTGGTATATCGATCCCAAGAAGCAGGTTACACTGTTGTTCACTGTCAGGATATGTATGTGAGCAACACCAACACTACACGATGGATGAACCCCCCCCCCCAACCAGGGATCTTTAGCCTATGATACCATTCAGTCTCAATTGTAATCCACCAAACGGATCCGAGAGAGAGAGAGATTCGGAAACGTGTTAGAACACATTGAAATTAATTGCAAACGTTGGCATGAATTGTTTGAATATTCTTTCAAGTCAAGCATAATTATCTTTGGTATTACCATTACGGATATGCATGACCTTGCATTAAAGAGTACTTTCCAATCATCCTACCACCTGCATAAACCTTCGGTACCCCCACAAGACAAGTTCAGATGTGCGGCCACTAATGCCCCCCCCCCTCGCCCTTGTCACATAACCAATCCTGAATCCAGTCCAGAAGCTGACCATCCATGACAAGACCATGGTAGCTTAATTAAAGTTAACAATAGTTTGTGAGGAACGTTATCTTGAAAAGCTTTGGGAAATCTACGATAATGCCATCAAACTGGCTTACCAATATCCATGGAACGGACGAAACCAGACAATCAATAACCTGTTTTCCAGTTGAAGAACGTTCTAACACAGTAAACATCAAAATTCTCCAACACAGCATCCTTATTGATCGACTCAATTACTTTGCAGACAACACGTGTAAGGTTAACTGGCCTACATAGTTATAAGCAAGACAACGGTTACCCAGGCTTGTTGATGACATAATAGGTATAATATTAGCACACTTCCACTCTTTGGGAACAAAACCCTCTTGCATAGGCAGTAGACAACAGAATAAAGCAGCTAACGTGTTCAGAATGAAAGAATAAACAACATCAGGACCATACTTCAAGTCAAGAAACTTCCTTTGAACTATATCCTCAGAACAAATAACATCACTCAGACTAGACTCGCAGTGGCCAAATATTTCAAGTTACCATATTCTCCAAATTTTAACAAGTAAACAGAAAAAAAGTGAGTTAACTCACAATATCCAAAACACCCTGAATATCCAATCGTAACCAGAAATAGAAGAGTGGCACTAACACTGTCGTCACCTTCTGTTTTGACCTAACGTACGAAACAATGCCGTGGGTAATCCTTAATATCCAAAGATGCCGTTTTTGCTTTCAAATGCAAACTTATGAACTGACTTATCCTGCCAACTTGAAATTTACAAAATCTGGCGATATACAGGCTCAGTAAATACCTAGTCTGTAGATGACCTATTCTAATGAACCTAGTTTCTAATGAATCTAATGACCTAGTCTGTAGATACCTAATCTGTAGATTGACGATGATGGCTTCTTCCAAGACGATGTGGCTTTCTGCCAATGCTTCGATTCATAGTATATATAGTAGGGCCACGCATGAACAACATTATTTATTCCCTGATGCACTTTCAGGGTACGCACCGCAATTAATTGCTCCATTGACTTACACACTAATTTTGTCATTTCATGTGACCGCCACAGACATTTAGAAGGGGACAACATACATAATGGCACCCCTCTTATGAAAGCTGACATCTTGGACAGTCATGGAGCCTACACATTTCCATACGAGGACTGTTTAGATTTTGATCTAGGAGAGGAGAAATTTTACGACAGTAAACGTATAACTATAACGTAAACTCTGGGGTTTTGTCAACGACCAGAAACGTGCAAAATGTGCTTGCGATGAAACTCAAACTTTTGTCCATTGCAGTTACTTTGTTGTACCTTTAATTGCGTGATATTTAATTTTTGAGATATCAGCCATTCCGTGGCTATATAAGTGAATGCGACTGGAAGGCAAACCTAACGGAAAAATGTATTACGTCATCTACTCAATGTACACTACAAAACACAACAGATCCATTGACTTGAAAACAGTGATTAATACGTTTCAATGAACAGCAGGGTGTCATAGTTATCATGGGTGCCACGGTGACCCCAGGTATCTTAGGTCAAAACGTAGGTTACATCAAACGTTTTTTTTTTTAAAGATGCAATCTATGGATTTAGTTTCATATCTGCTTTAATCCAGAAAATAAATAACAACAATATTGGCAAAGGGACACTCTTCATTTAACGTACTTAATGGTATCATGTTTACGTTGTCCCCTAATGTCCTCCGTACAACTATCTATTATTTAAAATGCAGGTGCAGTCCT
>JAODAG010365163.1:0-19381 GCA_027574785.1 Orphnurgus asper
ATATATATATATAACCGTGTAGGAGAATAATATATATATATTCGCCGTTCCTCCTGCCCTGGAAAACAATATCTGTCATTCACGAAGAACATTTTAATTTTTTTCTCAAAATATCAACTTCGAAGAGTTTATACTCCCACCGTTTCATTTACTAGTCACGTCCGGTATTCACACCCCACTCTTACGATATTAAGAGATTTGTTTCATATTTGAGCGCACTTTGGGAGGGAAAGGTATGGTTGAGGCTTTCAAACAAGTTGAAGCTGACCAAAGACACATTTGCTGATATCAGTCGCAACCGAAGTGACACCGGGAGCAAGTGGTAGTACACTAGATGCTCTTTTCTTGAAGACTTTGACATGGTATAATTGAGCAGCAACTTTCACTAAGTATGAACCATGTCTACTCCTACTCAGGTCGTGGCGTAGAAGAGTGATTCAAGTGACTCATGGCGAGGATCCGGAAGGAAATATCCTGGTAACTCACTGTATTGCACACTTGGGCAAATCAAATATGCAGCAATTGAGAACAATATTGACTTCTTTAGAAAAAATAACTTAAGAAATACGAAGATGAGGGATGAGTGAGGAATATCTCCCTCCAAACAATCATATTCCACCCAGTGATGATATTACCCTCCAATAATAATATTTCCCGACAATAATATCTCCTCCAAACAATAATATCCCACCCAACAATGATATCCACCAAACAATGATATCTCATCCCACAATGACAACCCACCCAAGAACGATATCCATATAACAATGATATTCCACACAACAACGATATCTACCTAGCAATTATATCTACGAAAGACGAGGATGTGGGATGGGTGAGGTGACTTATCTCCCTCCAAACAATGATATCAAAGACCAACAATGATAGCATTCCACACAGCAATGATATCCCACACAACAATAATTTTCACCCAACAATGGTATCCCACTTAACAATGATATCTCACGCAACAATGATATCACACCCAACAGTGATATCAACAAAACAATGATATTCCACCCAACAATGATATTCACCAACCATAATATATACGAAAGGCGAGGATGAGGAATGGCAAAAATACATCCGAGTCCAACCCAACAATGATATCCCACCAAACAATGATATCCCCGAACAATGATGCCAATCAAACAATGAAATAATGTCCCACCAGCAATAATCCACCTAACAGTTGTATTCGACCCCGAGATATCTCTCTCCAAACCATGGTCTGAATTTTACAGGAATAGTCAGTTTGATAATATGATTTAACATCGCTGGTCTCATGAACAGTTAAAAATTAAAAATGCCCTCCACTCCTTCTCAACCGTGAAAAATGAACTCTAGGAATTCTATTTAATAGAGAGTCACATGTAATAAGTCGCCAATAAAGTGGTGTTTCAGTTAAAGGTTCTGTTTTTGTATTGAATAACAGGCAGCTGACATTCATTTAAATTCATACGTTTTATTCATTTAAATTCATACGTTTTATTATATAAATTGTTCTGTAAAATAAATGTTTTTTAAGAAGGTGTCAATCGCAAATTGAGTTTTTCCTCCCCACCCATCAGTTGTCCTTTCCTGGGTTCAATAGAATCTCTCCCCAGACCACGATGTCAATCTTACATGAATCGCCTTAATCAGTTAACACCTCAGTTCCTCTTCTATGAAAAGAGGAATTCAGGTATGCTGGTTATTTGAAAATGACCATCTCTCCATTTCCCACATTTTCTTCGTGAAGAAAATAATACTACTGAACTATCGTATTTAACTTGGATTTTCAGTACAAGTTTTGTATTGAATAAAATATTTGATATATTCATTTCATTACATTCATTTTACTCGATAAATACAATTTGAAATAATTATAAACAGTGACAAATCAGTCACATATCAGTTCAGAGATTAATAAACATGAAGAAAAAAAGTAACAAAATTTGTAATGTTTCATAACACTTTAGAAGTAGCAGATTTATGTAACCATAGCAGGTAACAGACAATGTAGGCTAAAATCCATAAAAGAGTGGACGAAGAAGTTATAGCTTTATTGAAGTAACAGACTAATGTAATAAATATGTTATACCTATGAAGACGTATGTCGATGTAATATGTCCTACCTGTATAGAAGATGTCCTACCTGTATGTAGTTGTATGTAGTTGTAAGTTGCAGTCCTAAGTAATGTTTTAGCAGTAGCAGTCTCGTGTAATGTTTCATAACTGTGTAGAAGTAGCCTTTTGTGCAATATTTCATTACTGTGTAGAAGTTGCACATCTGTGTAATATTTTAAAGTAATATTTTAATACTTACAACCAGCGTGTCCGAAAATCTTTAACCTGTAGTGATATAAATAACGTAGAGTATAGGAACGTAAAACCTATGGTTGGGTTAAGTATATAAAGAAAAAATTCAAACTATAGATACATGCTAATTTCATAATAATACTATACATGTTAAGATATTCAAGAGATACCATAAATACCCTATTTGCACAGGTTGAGGTAATCGCAATATACAATACGGATATCATTACACTTGTTGAGATATTCCCAATAAGTAAAGTAGATGAACATTACACATGTTGAGATGTTCACATTGGAAAATTAGCCCACGTTACACATGTTGAGACATTCAGGATATCAAACTAGACATCCATTACAAATGCGGAGATATTCACGATACAATGCAGAAAACGCAACACATGTTGAAAATATTCACGATAGGAATGCAGACCAACATTACACCAGTTGAGAAATTCACGATAAGAAAACCTACATTACACCTCTGGATATATGCACGATAATTAAGTAAACCAACATAATTACGCTGGAATTAGTGGACCGACATTACACCTGTTTACACATTACACCTGAATTTGACGATAGGAAAGTAGGTCAAGTTTACACATATTAAGATATTCACGAGATTTAGGTATACCTACTTTACACATATTGAGGTAATCACAATTATTATGTAAGTAGACCATCATTACGCCTGTTGGGATATTCACGCTATTTAAGTAGACTTTGTTCATCAACGTTATAAGTAGATCAACGCTACAACTTTTTAAATATTCCTTTTCATTTTGTTTATTTCACTGTTTCATTTTACCATTCACCTCTGATTATTGCTAGTGGTATCGCTTCAAACTAGTACAAGGAATTTTAATCAAACCTTAAATTTAACAAACACCGTTCTACGACTACGACAGTCTACTTAGCCAAACATGAAGTCTTAAATCCAGGCTACTCCAGGATTGATTACCAGTTGAGGTTGGAGGATTTTTTCTTCTCAAAGAAAATGATTTCGCGAGGGAACATGCCTAGGGCCATATAATGTTCTAGACTGTTTAGATCGATGGGTGAGTATAGTATAGTGAGGATAGCTTCGTTATTAACAGACGCGGGTGATCATGGACACTGCAGATACTACACACGATATCAGCCAAAAAACAAAGAGAAACCATCGGCAATATTTTACACGGCACCGTCTCGTCAGTAGATCTACGTCTACCATCCTATTTCTAGGAGATACCGTAGTAGCTACACAGGAAGCTCCAAAGAAACTGTTTTTACCGCATTTCATAGGCACTTTATACATCAGAATATTCTGTTCAAGCTTCATGTGAGCAGTATATATACATCTCTATACTCTATCGACACTTATTCTCTTCACATTTAATATGCACCATATACAGAGGTAACATATGTTTTATTCTTACTTCATATGCACACAATACATCGGTAAATTAAATTTACACTTTATATGCTCACTGTGTATTGGTAAATTATCTTCACATTCCAAATGCACACACGTAATATACACATTGTGCACATCAGTATATTATTTTGACATTCATACTATGTTCACATTTCGTACGCACACTATACATCGGTAAATTCTCTTTATATTTTGTATTCTCACTATGTATCGGTAAATCCTATTCACACTGCATACCGAAAACACTAAACATTGTACAGTCTCTTCACACTTCTTAATTACACCATACATCAGCATTTTCTCTTTACTCTTCGTACGAAGAATATACACCTGTATATTCTCTCCACACATCATATACACACTATCCATTGGTATAACCTCTTTGCGTATCATATACACACCATACATCGGCATTTTCTCAGCACACTTCATATACACACTATACATGGGTACGTGCTCTTTACACTTCATAAGTTCACTATACGTCGGTAAATTCTCTCCACATGCCATGTGCACTCTATGCATTGGTATTTCACTTCACACTGCATATACGGTAACAGGTCGATTCGCCGCATTGCCAGTTCGCCTCCACCAGTTCTTACAACAAAAAGACTTACACAAGTTCAGAAATATTATGACGGCAAACTTAAAACAAGTAGTATGCTGTTTGACGAAAAGTCACTTTATACACACAAGTACACAATTAAATAATTAATATATAAGCTTGTGAATTATGATGCGGTTTCACATACCAATTCACCAATATACATACCAATACACATACCAATCGAAGATAAATTCAATCAAATCATTACAATAATCTAACATGAGCCTGAGGATGATGTTGCGGGACATTTGGTAGGTACGTTTATGTCGGGGGCGAACTGGTAGGTACTTGAGGCGAACTGGTAGTACAATTCGGGCGAACTTGTAGGTACCTGTTGGAGACCTGGTAGCACTTGAGGGCGAACTGGTATGTACCTGCGAAAGAACTGGTAGGTACCTGGGGCGTACTGGTAGGTACTTGAGTGTGAACTGATTGGTTATCTGGGCTCTAACTGGTTTCGGAGAATTGGAAATGGGGCGAAACGACCTGGTATCATCATGAACACACTATACATCATTCTGTATATTCTCATCACACTTTATACGGGCACTAAACATCAGTATTTCCCATCACGCTACGTATGCACCATATACCGGCGTCGGTATATTCTCTTCACACTTCATATTTACATTACACATCGGTATAACCTATTCCTATAACCTAATCATGTACACACTATTCTATCACACTTCATATACCCAATATACATCGCCATATTCTTCTTCATATTTCATCGATATAGTCTCTCCAAGCATCAAATACACACTACACACCCGTATCATATCACTTCATAGGCACACTAAACATCGACATTTCTCATCACACTTCATATGCACCATATAATGTCAGTGTATTCTCTAAAGAATGTTAATGCACATTATATATGTATATATATTCTCTACATAAATCATATGGACACTATGCATTGGCATAGCTTCTTCACATATCATCTACACACTATACATCGGAATATAATATTCACACTTCATATACGCAATGTGACAACACTCCATTGGTATAATTTCTCCACACATCAAATACACACTATACATGGGTATATTATCTTCACACTTCGTAAGCACAATATACATCGGCAGTTTCTTTTCACACTACGGATATACACTATATACATGGTTAATTTATCTTTACACTTCATAATTACACTAAACATCGGTATATTCTCATCACACTTCATATGCAACATGTACATCAGTGTATTCACGCAGTATATGTAGCCTACCCAATACATCGGTGTAGTCTCTTCACATTTCATATATGCAATATACCGGTAGGCTACATTGGTATAAACTATTCACACATCATATACACACTATACGTCGGTATATTACATTGACACTTCATGTACACATCATTAATCCGTACACTTCCGTCACTCATGTATACTATACATCGGTATATTCTCTTCACACATCACGTGTACATTATATTTTTATATTTTCCACATATTTATGCACACTATACATCGGTATGTTTTCCTCACATATATGTCAGTATATTCTGTTCATATTTCATTTGGACTCAATGTATTCGTATATTTTCCTCACAACTTCATAAGCACATTATACCTTCTGTATATTCTCTTCACACTGAACAATATTCCTCCGTATGTGTCGTCACATTTCATGTACATACATCGGTGTATATCATATGTACACTATAGGCCTCCATATGTTACATATTCTGTTCACATTTCGTAATATATATATATATATATGTATATATATAATATGTTGTAGTCGAGTCCACCACATCCGAGACCAAGACCGAGTCCTCAGCATCCGAGGCCAAGACCAAGACCGAGTTCCTTGGATCCTAGACCAGCACAATCCGAGTCCAAGTCGAGTCACCGAGTGCAGAATTTTATTTTGTACACAGTATTCTTCAAATCATGTAACACTAATCATTATAATATACAATACAGTTACAGGTTAAAACACTGTGCAATAACAAGTGAAAAACCATTAATAGAAAACGTTGAACAAGATTGAAAGCTGACTTAAAAGTACATGTAGCCTATGCATAAATTATGTTGATTATGTAAACATAATTAACTTAATTAAACTTATTAACGTTCAGAGGTAAAACAAAATTCAGTCGTCATTCTAAGCATTCCAGTGAAATTTGCATTCGATTCCGACAAAAGCTGTTTTCGAGAAATTAATTTAATATGCACCATATACAGAGGTAACATGTTTTATTCTCTCCGCACACGTAATGTACACAGTGTGCACAAAGCTGTTTTCGAGAAATGAATTACGAAGTTGGACCAACAGTGAACTTGGAACAAACATGTGACATCATAGCTTCACATTGATGCCAAATGCGAAACATTTTGTGAAAGTGTATGTTTAGCAACTTATATTATTTGCGGTCTCGGGTTCGAGACCCCGAGTCCTTGAACCCGAGACCAAGACCAAGACCGATTCATTTGCATCCGAGACCAAGACCGGACAATCCGAGTTCGAGATGGTGGGCCGAGACCGGTCTCGGTGACTACAACACTGATATATATATATATATATATATATGTGTGTGTTTGTGTATGTATTCTTTCAAATATCCCAACTCATCCCCATTAGTTTTTTTTCATACGCCCAGTTTTAAAATATTCACTCCTACCAGCTGTCTGTACTCTGCATCCGTCACTTCTCGTCTACTGCTGTGGTGCTGTAAATAAAAGAAAAGAGACACGTACATCAATACAAATATAAGGGTACAATAGATATACGTGGCATGATTTGTGAAACTCACAGTAGATATCATTGAAACTACATAAATAAATACAAATGCATTTTTACAATTTTAGAAACCTTGTGAATAGAAAACTCACCCATCAAATATATCTTCCTCTAAGACAAACAACAGCAACAGATACCACGGCACTTTGCAAGTACCAGTCTAAGCAGTTTCCATGCCCCAAGTCTGTATATTCGATCGGACTAATAAGACCAATATATCATAGGGCTAATGTAGTGCGACGTAAAGTGTAGCTAATGACGGATTGGAGGATTCCAACCAAAATTAAATTAGGCAACGTACCGGAAAGCGATATGTGTGGTTCATTTTCTAAACATAATGTTTGAAGGAATAAAGTTATATTTATGTTATACATATTTTCATATACATAACATATATTATAAATGGTAAATTTCGGTCCATAGTGACTTAGATGTATTAAAACAGTTACCCCGAACGCATTAGTAATGACGTTGGTGCATTAATACAATTACCTTGCACACATTACTTGTGTATCATCACAGTATGAGGAATCACCACGGTTAATGAGTGAAAGAGAAGTAAAGTAGTAAAACACTCACCAGCCATCAACCAGATTGGAGGTCAAGAAGATAATCCGACGAATAAGATGTATTCCAGATGACTGAAATAAAAGGAATGTAGAAACAGTAAAATATCAATATTAAAGTACCAATACTTGAGCAGAGGAACACTCTACAGTTATTTTATTATGCCATTTTACTTTTTACAAACATATATGCTATCTTTGGTATATAAACGTTTCGACTGTACTTCCCTAAATATGTAATAATAATAATAATAATAATAATAATAATAATAATAATAATTATAATTATAATAATAATAACAATTATAATAATAATAATAATAATAATAATAATAATAATTGAATGAGCAGCACATTGTTGAGCTCCGACTGCATAAGAACGGCAAGACGTCTCTTCCACTGCTCTCGCAAGGTCGCAAGAGCAAATTTGTGGTACAAAACATACCGTATAGTAGTGTAAGGGTTGATACATTGCTACTGTCAAGCCATTTACACAAGGAGGTGGTGAATGATATTACTGTCTTTGTCTCGGGATGAGTGAAGGACGGTTAATGACTGCCCTTCACTCTTATACAAGCGAGCCATTTAAAACCTAACAATGTATGGAATCGGCGACAAACATCAATCACGTTAGCAAGATTCATTACCAGAATACGAGATAAGGGGTGGGTCTGGGGCTTGTAATCAATGTTTGTCGCATGCTACATACCTTATGTATGTTGGCTTATTCTATTACGTGTATTCACTGTATTGTCGCATTTTCTTACTTAATTTCCCTAATGTATTGTCGCATTCTCTTAGTAACATACCCTTATTGTGTTGTCGCATTTTTCTAATTACATCAAATTTATTACGTCGTCGCATTCTCTTACTTCCATGTTCTTATTATAATGACATAGTCAAATGAACAACCTGATTCCCTTCTATCCCAACGTTGCCACCACGGGGCTATTATCAGGCAGGGTGGGAGAGAGGTGAACATGTATTGCTTCACTCAGGGCAATGAATCATTTTTTCGGACGGTGCTATAAGAACACGCAGGTAAGCACCCTCAATGTCGATTGACGCTTCCCACATCCGCTGCCTAAGGGACGGGCTGATGGCCGAGAGTGCATCCACCTGAACTTGTAGTTGTTAATATGAGCATGCTTGAGGGGCTTAAAAATCAGGATAGGTTTGGAAGCGTCCGGTTTCTTCGGCGTTAGGAAGAGAGCCGAGAGAAAATATGGACATCATCTTAGGGGGGGGGGGTGTATTATCGCCATTTTAGGAGGAGGCTTCTCAGCTCCTTCAAAACCTTATGCTTGCTCGGATCATTTGGGGATGTAGTCACTCTACGCCCTGTCCATATACCCCCTCTCCTTGAGGTTGGTGATAATCTGACCAGCCAAACGGTATAGTTCCACAACTGAGAGATTCTGGAACGGGTTTTAGAGGCTTGACTTCTAATATGGTCAAGTACGTTTCAGCCACAGAAGGGATGCCAGTTGACTTCATAGCAACTTTTACAACATGATCGTAACTCAGCCTGACTAATGGTCCGGAAGTAGGCCTGGATCGCGTCCTGGGGATGGTGTTGATGTGCTCTCACAAACTACTTTATGGCCACCTACAGCAGCAGCTAAATAAACATCAGGCCTATTCTCGCAACCAGGTCGACTGAATTAAAATCTTCTTCATAACTGACTTGTTGTACCGAGCTCTTTATCTGCGACTCTGTCCGCAGTCTCTTCAGAGGTTGACGGGGACGAAAACAGGTCTCTGAATTGTTCGTCCACTACTTGAATTGATGAGTCCTGGGCCGCAGAGAACGCTGACTAATGTATTATCCCTCCGGCCAGTAACCCAAGCCTCTCCAAACAGTACAAGTCTTCCTAAATTGTTGAGTGGGACGTGGACGGAACGGCTACATTGGTAGTCGTTAAACGTAAAGACTGTCGTGAAGAGTTCGGACTGGTAGACAAGAGTGATTGCCGCTATTTGTAACCATTTAGGTGAGGACCTGTTGGTTTGACCTGTTTCAGTAAAAGGAACTAAAGTAACCTCATTAGAGAATTAATCTGTGCTCAAGCTTGTTATTAATCCAATCTTGAAACAATGTCGCCGTTGAAGAAAACGGGCTGAATTCGCTCGTTAGAAGACGGAAAAGAAGGAGCTGATTGCTCTTCCTGGCCCTGTTGTCAACACTGACGAAGGTACCACCCTGTATGTTCCGTCCTCCCTTCCTGTCTAGTTTACTTTATAGAGGGTTCAGGAGCAACCTGTTAGTCGTATCGATCGATAGTGTGTAATGACCTCGTACGAAACCTCCACCCTCTGCACAACCAAATGCTCTTAAACGACAGCGTCTCATTTTGGTTTCCCGAGTTGATGGGGTGTAATGGTCGTAAACCGCGAGTACGACGGACAACGCGATGCTCGATGAAGACATTTCGTGTTCTGTGGAAAACATCCAGGGAGGAATAGTCCTACGCTTGCCCATTACAGGGATCATTACATATTATTCGAGTGACGTCACCTGGAAGTAACATCATGGAAACTATAGATGAAAGTTTTCTGAATATAACGGACTACATTAGTCTGTGTAAGCAGTTTCAAGCAACGGATGGACACGTTGAGCGCCTTTAAAAAGTTATACAGAAATCGATAGTAAGTATAGACTAATCGATCAGTTACTCATATATATATATATATATATATATATATATATATACTAGTAGACAATATAAACTAATATATTAGTTACTCGTCAATCAATCGTACTAAGTGCCGTACGGTATACTATACGTTCAACCTTTAATGCGGAAGGAATAGACTCAAAGGGGATTGACGGAGGCAGCAGACAGCAATGGAACCTAATATATGAAAGATAATCAACCAGCAGTTCACAGATATTGAGTTAACATGGACATGATAAATAGTAAGCATTGAATTAAGAAACATTGATATGAAAACTTGGTGACTTGGTGACTAGGTGACTTGCCTAAACTTTCGCCACTATCTCTGTGGTCGTTGCATGGAGCACCAAATGTCATGGAAGTGAAAAACGTTGGAAAATTCGTCAGCAGTTGAGGATGGCATATATATGTATATATATATATATATATATATATAAATAAATAAATACATATATAAATATATGTATATATATATATCCTCTATGCTAACCTCTATGCTAGGGTTAGCGGTAATTTTGATTTTTCCAGCATTATTTTTTCAGCATTATTTTTTTCGACCTGATATCACGAAAACTGGCCTACAAAATTGTTCGGGATTACAAACTTGAATTTTTACCCCACATATGACCTTTGATTCCAAATCACGAAATCCAGATGTCATTTGAAAGCTCTCGATCTTGACAATATTCTTTAGAAGTATAATCATCGTTCACACATTTTGTTTATATTATTTTTGACCATTTTCATATTTCACTTCCGAACCGAACGTTCCGTGAACCTGTTTGAGTATGTTTGAGTATGTTTATTTCCTAGACAGTTTCTCCAGCATAAATTGATATGACTTAAAATAAAAAAGTTGACGGCCGTTCGGGCGATGAAGAACATGGGCGACATATTTCGGGCAGTTTCAAAACTTGGGCGACACTGGTCCAAATATGTTCTTTGGCCCTGTTGCATATTTGAAATTTCATATTTCACTTGCTCGGTGTTGCTGTATAAGCACACCGCCTGGCCAACCAACCCAGACGATTTTCTTCATACTGTTTGGTTCCATTGATACAATCCAACCTTGTGAGAGATTATGGATCATTTGGTTTAGATTACATGATTGCTTTTTACTGGTACACCTTATTTATACATCTCGTGATTTCGATTATGCGATGCTGTCGGGATTGAGGTACATATAATACTTATTATAATGCATAGTAAAAACAAACATTTATAGACAGTAAACTTTTCTGTTAGACATTTTACTCAAGCCTATCCCAACAATTATATTGACCGTTATACACATTCCACATCCAAGCATATCCTTGACCTGTTTTATCTTAATAATGTAATACTTACAAGAGTTTCTCCAATCTTTTACACTGGCTTCCATAGATTATTAGTTCAATCAATTTTGCTTCAGACAGTTCTCTTCCTTTCTCCGTCTCTATCTCTATCTGGATCACGGATGAGATTAATTTAATTTAATTTAATCCAGAGTTGAGTATAATATCACCTCCATCGACCTTACTGAAAGACTTGTATAGATACAGACCGGATATGGTAATCTTAATGTAGACATAATAAATAATATCAGTGTAGTAATGATATGCTAGGTTCCATTGGTTGAATAATAATAACGTCAGTGTAATAATGATGAGTTAGGAATACATTTATTGATATGTAGGATCGTAAATAATCTACCTAAACCCTTTTTCAAAATGCTGCAATCTGATTGGTCGAAAATCAATTATTTACCTGTTATCATTTGAGTACGGAGGAGCGGCTACGCTCACTAAGAAGTTACCTTAGAATTGTTTGTAATTAATTTGTAACAAAATATGGTATAGTGCTTCTTAGCAAATGACATCATTATAGAAACCCAAATGTTTTATGTTCAGAGCTGACCGTGAAATTGTTAGCTATGTACATTTTATGGGGTTGCTTTGTTACATATTCATTATTACACTCCATGACTTCATCATCTACACCGTCGTGAACCCACGCTATCACCGTAGCTCATCTAATTAGAGAGGTTTACACATCGCCGTTGGATAAAAGCATTTGCCTCTCACCCCGACATAATTACGTTATACATTTCTATATCCAGTTATATGTTCATTATTAGTGGATCTACTAAATTACTAAATCAAATACCGTGTATTATCTACCAGGTATATTCTACAAAGTGGACCCAGCTGATCGTGTAGTACTACGCAATGTGTAGCGCATGGTTCTGATGGAGGACATCGCCCACCATTAACAAGTACAGGCCGTGCTCAACACCACATATGCGAAGAGACATGCGCTACACTTTGGAAACCTGGAACACTTTGGAAGCCAAGCTGTATTACAACGTTATTCGTTGAACATACCGCTGCTGACTGCGATGTGTATCACACGATCTGTATTAATGATTTGTATATTAGTTAGTTGAGCTCAAGGACTGATCAGTATTTTCAGTGCATGCGGTGTATCGATGGTCTGCTGGTATCCAGAGATATATTGAACTGAAGTAATAATATCCATACGTCTGTTTACTTTTATATTAGTTATATTATATGCTTATAGGGCGACATATTTTCAGACATATCATCAGACTGGCACCATCTACCAACGTTTATCAGACTGACACCACCTACCAACGTCCATCAGACTGAAAACACCAACCAAATTATATTCGACCTTTAATTATCTACGTCCTCTCTCATGTTTATGTGGATTAAATAGTTGTCATAAGAGTAATATCGCATACTTTAAATTATGTATTGTTTATTTAGTCACTTTGTAGTGTTGACCTACTGATGATTGCGTTGTCGATATGCTTTATTTATAGTATAGAGGACACTACTACTTTAATGGGATTACACAGAATTTAGCTTTATATGCGGGATTCATGTACAGATATACTGTATTATTTAGTGGATTGGACTGGACTAGTGGATTATGATACTATTAGCGAAAAGCGAAGAGAGGTGCTCGTAAATTCAATATTAAGACTAAACTTAATATTTACATTTTAAACAAACATTCAGTGAAATGTTGTCTTATACTGGTAAGCACGCCTCACATATGATTAAACTGTAAGCAGCATATCCGTTTAGCTTCTATATCTTAATAACTCTTCAGTGACGTTGTAAACCGTCATTTGTTTTATTAGTTGAAGTAATACATTTAACACCGTATGCGATAATATATAGTTAATTAATTATGGACTACTGTACAGTCATCGCATGATAACGACATACATCCACTAGACGGCTGACGGTAACACATCACCAAGTAATTAAAAACAACTTGTTGTAGGACAATATCCTCGAATGGAACGGTTTTCGTTGAGGATTAAAATAAAAACATTTATAAGAAAATGTACTATTTTATCATAGAGGAATAATGCTTGTTAATTTTAAACCACCTTGAGTTGTTGTTATCGCATAGTTCTTTTTTTTCTAATTAAATAGGGCGATATATTACTGTAAAGCTTTATTCAGATACATACATATCCTGCTTGCCATGAATGTATCCACCCTCCGTGTTTGTATTGTATTGTTGTATATTTCAGTTGTTATGATATGCTACATTATTTCATGACTTAGTTCAGTGTTACCATATGACCCCATGCGTTGAATGAATTTATTTCACCTGGTAGCACAATACTTGTTATCTTGCTTATGAAGATTTGCATTAATATGTAACTTACGTCGAAGTTGGATGCCATATTCAGGAAATGTATGACCGACCTCTGTAGTAACTGACTGTCGTTCTCATTGATTTTCACACCAGTACTCAGCTCTCTAATAATATCGATGTCATCAATCTTTAAATAAAAAACATCGTTGTTTGAAACAATCAAAGTAATACAACAAAAACAAACATAACAAAGACGGCTGATGTACACCGGAATATGAATCATAATAGTGATGTGTTAATTTAATTATATTATGTGTCTACATTATGATTATTACAGTCCGTGTGTTATCATTGTTATATTAAACAATCATGTATATTATTTCAGTTCCAGGGTGAGATGTATTTTCTGAAAAACCCAAACAAGTCGAGAAGCATTCCGTTTTAACGTTATATAAGAAGACGTGAATATTTACAAATCTTACACAATTGAAGTTCACTCACCTCCCAAATGCCGGTTTGGAGATTGAGACTGTAACCATAACGACGCCACGAGACTAGAATAGAATAGATCATAGAGTAGAGTATGCTCTTAAATAACTATATATTTCCAAGGCGAACAAATTAGCAATACTCCAATCAATGTCTCTCATTGTTATATTCCTCTGCAGATATAATTTACTGACAATCATTCCTGTCAGGAGGTTCCTCTCAAAGTAGAATTTATGTTTTAACTGAATGTTTGCACCAGAAGCGAAAACCAAAAATATTGATACCAGGAAAATCACATTAATTAAAAATAGGCATGGTCTTCTAATTAAAAACAACGCCTGCTTAGACTATCTACTAATGGCAAATCCAAGTTGAATACTTCCCTCTCGAAGTTTGCTATTTAAGGATAATGCATAAGTGTAATCCATTGATGGAATGTTCATAATCTGGGTTGAGGATAGTGAGAACTGTGTGGAGGATGGTGAAAATTATTGGAGGAATTAAACAAGGCAGAGGAAGGATGGGGAAACTTGTTGGAGGATGGGTAAACATGGTGGGTGGTGAAAGAGCTGTGATAATATCACATGTTGTAGTAGCTATGCAAATATAACGTGGACGTTGCGCTGTGATCGTATCACACTATCACAATAGCTACTTACATATATTTCTTACTCAGCAGATTAAGTGCTACTTACTTTATTCCATCAATAATTTTTAGTGTTTGTATCATTTTCCGTAGCCATTAATCACATTATCCTCATCTGCCTGCAATAGTAGTATCCTTAATATACAAATTACCGTAGTCCTTGAAGAAAGTCGTAGTATGTATGTTGTAGTAGCTATGCAAATATAACGTGGACGTTGCGCTGTGATCGTATCACACTATCACAATAGCTACTTACATATATTTCTTACTCAGCAGATTAAGTGCTACTTACTTTATTCCATCAATAATTTTTAGTGTTTGTATCATTTTCCGTAGCCATTAATCACATTATCCTCATCTGCCTGCAATAGTAGTATCCTTAATATACAAATTACCGTAGTCCTTGAAGAAAGTCGTAGTATGTATGGTACGTTACCCAAACCGACTTTTTGAGGTTTGTGTAACTGTAATATTAAAAGTACTGTTCAAAACTAACTTATACTAGTGACCACATTCATTACTAGGTTATCGCTTAATAAACTGCTCTCCATTGTGTAATGTATTCGTTTGAGTTCTTCGGTCCAGCTGAGGTAGTATTACACTCAACTGATGTACGGTATGTTCGACTTACTAGTCACGATACGTATAGTGAATTCAAATACATTTTAAGTAATCTGCCAATGGTTAATGTTAATATTTACAATATTGTTAAGTTTAGATACGAACAAGTTAGCTCCAAATCACAACGAATCACAAAACAAAGGCTTAACTTCGGTCTTTGGTGTCGAGAGTTATTGACGAGTTACAAGAAGTTTATCATTAAATAGGTGAGTATATTTCATCTTCTCAACCTCTTTACTATCTAATATCGACTTGATGGGATGTGACACCGCAATGATTTCCAAATGGTAAATACGACAGTCTTTATGACCCCTATGTGATACGTTGTAACCTGGATCTGTGTTGGGTGATGATGTGGGAACGAGATAAAAGGTATTCGTTATTTATATAACGATAACTTATAATTATATACTAACGCTGACTGCTTTTCTTCTTCTAAAAATTCGAAATCCAGGGAAATGTAATCACAATAATTTTAAGATTAACAAAAACCAGTGGCCAGTGTACGAATTTTCCTAAACTATCGAATACCTTCTGATCAATAAAGAATATAACATACAACTGACATTTTTCAATTTGAGATTTTCAGGAACTGACGGAGGGGAAAATGAAATTCATTTGAGGCAGTAGAGAGTTGTTAAATCTGGAGATGAAAATATATGTAAAACTTCATTACAGGGTAGAAGCAAGGAACAAGAAGCAGACATAGTCGTGTATAAGTTTGATTGAAAGTAAATTATTTTAAAGACAGACGTAGAATGTTTGCCGCCAAATTAAGGCCGAATTATTTTTACTGTTCAATTTTACATGTATAATGTTAGGCCCCTTCCTCATCGTCCACAACAATCCTCAATTATATACGTACTACATACTTATATGCGTAAATACTGCTACTATGTACTGGATGCAAAAAGTAAAATAAGTTTTAAACGGGTGTCTTTATTAAATATAATGTCATGTCGCGTCCTGTCTAATAGGGCAGTCGTCCAGATCCTAACCATCCAGTTCATGATGCTGGCTACCTCCAAAAATAGTCCTAACTTTGGCAACTAACAGCCGGAATCTCTGCAGCACACAGTGCCATTACAAGTATTGAAGTGCATTCCCGAACGTAAGCACCGGTTGCTTTTATAATCAATCAGTTACTCCAGAATACGCGCGTCGATCATATAACAATTATCAAAGGCCCCGCGCTAGCTGAGCTATGCGGTTACGTGCCTTCCGGAGGCCGAGGTTCCAGGAACAAGCCGGCGACATTTCGGCGGTCTTCCGGAAACCGGGAATTCGAACAAAAGGCTCGCCTTCTTCATAGGAAAACATCTCCGAAAACACACGCGACTTCTACTTAAAGGAAAATTAGCATAATTAAATTATCCCTAATGCGCGTTTACACGTGTAACATTTAAAACCAGCACTAGGGTTAAGCATGCCTTTAATAATCGATAGGCACGCTCCGTTACAATAAGTTCGTTTTCAGTTGACAGTCAGAGAGGGATCCATTAATCCATATCTCGAGTTTTTGTCAATTCGTCTTGTTTTAAACTTGGACTATGTATAGAAGATAAACAACAGAACTATTGCCACACTTTATCTTTAAGTTAGCAAGAACCATTTTCCTTAAATGGTGCTTGTTCTCTATTCATTTTCTCTGGAGGCTTTACACAACCGAATGTATACAGAACAAGAAAAACATGTAACAATTAACATACATTCTGTTAGATAGCATTACAACTGACAGCTTAGTATAAATACTAATTTGGAAAAGGAGACTATTTGCAATAGCCAACCTTCAGCTAGGACCAGTGACCACTCCACATGCAGTATAATATTGCCTGTCTGTTTACATCTTAACTTATCATTAAACGATACTCACGATAGCTCCTTTAATTTGTCACACTGTAGAACATACGTCATGATGTCAATAATATCTTTCTCAGTGAACTCTCGATCTACTCGATCTTCTTCTATGTCATCAACTACTTCTGTAAGTATGTCTATCTTCTCCAATGACGAGAGAGCTCGAGACCACTTTGAAGAATAACGTTACCATTGTCGACTGTGTTAAAAGACTTGATTAGGACCAGACACGTAATGGGAATCTATGAAGGAAAGGGGATTTTATTATCAAAACGAAAATAAGAGCTGTAATTCAGCATAATAGTGTGTTATTTATGAGTTACAGAAACTAATTAACTGAAAAATTGGTCATGAAAAATATTACTTTAACGTTTTTTGCAAACAAATTACATATTTTCACTATGGTTGTTTTACTGATTTTTCAGTTGACGTCTTGCTACCTTTCTTCCTTATTATTACCCATACAATATAACAAGATTGTACACCATTTGTAGAAAGACACCAACGTCGATTTACTCGGCAAATGAGTTGAACAAATCATACCAACGAGTAATTAATGTAAAGTGACGGATAACTCGGTTGAGTGCGATTAGAGATTCGGTGGATTATTATCAACAATTATAATTAAAACAAATTAAAACGTCAATTGAACGTCACTGTTGTCCGACAATTTGCATACAATGTCACGAAAACCATATACAAAGACCATCTCGCATTGCCACCTACAGTTGAAATGATGTTGTCAATATGTTACGCTAAAGGTGACAAAATGGAAAATAAATTTGTGAATTACCTAATGCTGAAGATAGTTTGCAGATTTCGCTGCCCCGCCCCCGCATTTAACAAGACTCAAAGCTGACGGTTTGAGACGTCTTATTAATGTTGCTTATTATATGATAACCACCATACCTTTTAATGAATTGTTAAGAATGGTTCATTCAATATTTTATCAGCTGCTTCAAGTCACGGAGATATTTCAGAGAGTTAGTGAATGGTTATAACATACTGCAACAAAAAATTGTTTACTTTAATATCGTTACCACGTTACCACGTCGTCACAGTAAAGCAATTGGCAGAACTCGAGTGTATAAAATGTAATATAACCATTAACATCATCACATCATCATCATCATCAACATTATCACCATCATCGTCTACGACAACGACAATGTAATGATGATGATGATGATGATACGGAATACAGTATATCATTGAAATCAGTGATCCACTTTAGGCACCATATGACCAGTGATAGTACATGTAGTCGTCCCGAGCAAATTCTCCAGGAGGACAGCTTGGTATGCAAATGCTATTTATAACGCCTTGTCCGCCAAGGACAATGTGATATATGTTACTTTACGTTTCAATACCCTACCAATTTAGAAATAAGCAAGACCAACGCATGGTATGCATATCTAAACATTAGACAAGCCTATTCGAATAACTGTGGAATGTCTAACGCCGGATGAAATGTTTAATGATTGTGGATGTAATATAACCATTAACATCATCACATCATCAGTTCAGTTACCTCTTTATTTGAAGCAAGTTCAATGATTTGCAGCCCGGAAGACTCCTTCTACGTTAGTTGCATGCTACCTGATGGATAATCTCACCGTCTTATTAAGCTGTGTTATGTCTAATGCAGTTATGGATATTTCAGAGTCAGTAAAGATCTGCGCAGTGAATTCCCCCTAAAAACCTTGCTGGTTATTCAATAGCAGACTATACCATGAAGAACTCCCTCCAATCCTACCCCACTGACGGTATTCAGCATATTTAAAGTAAGGGTATCGGATGGTACCTCCATGGTTCTACACAC
>JAODAG010365383.1:3249-17392 GCA_027574785.1 Orphnurgus asper
CTTTCCTTTAAATTAACTTTCCTTTAAATTAACTTTCCTTTAAATTAACTTTCCTTTAAATTAACTTTCCTTAATATTGCTGAGCCCTTTTTTGTAGCCTGACTGGGAAGAAAACTGTTTGAAATTTACTTACAGTACATCTCTCTTAATTATTGTGTCAAACCCTGCAAGTCTTTTGTATGACAGTGTAGCCTAAGCTGGCTTGGAAATTGAAGCTTAAAGTATTGATGTAGCCTGCATAGTTACAAATCCTCAAAGCCATATCCTTGAAAAGATTACCATCAACTGACTATAAGCCTTGATCTGCATGACCGGTCAAGCACGCATGCACAGGGGAAGATATATTCAGATCCCCCCGATGATGCGTCTATAGTGTCCGCAACAAAGGTTGTACGACTGCTGCCCTTTTAGATCAAACTGCCAGGGCCATGCAGCTATATATAGCTACAGGACAATAACATGCTTGTCATAATAAGATCCAGCAGGTACTGTGTAGAGCTGTATGGTGGATGACTGATTTCCATCTTATCTGGATGAATGATTTCCATCTTTTCTGGATGACCGATTTCCATCTTATCCGAATGAAGTTATTATAAAAGGTGTGCATGGTAAAACTTATGAATGGCTGCAGGTTGTCCAACAGTAAGTAATGAAAAGTTGATGATCAGTGCCAGTATATATAGCTTATAATGACTTATAATGTGAGTGGCACTTTATGCGTGTGATAACAAAAATATCCTGCTAAACAGAAAATTGAATCGCGGCCATGCATGCTTGGATACTTAAGGAACCAACTCAAGATTTATTGAACAGCATGACAATAAAGCAAACAACATTTCTTACATCATTCTGTACATGTGTTCACATTGGGAATGTGGGCTGGATCAGCCTCGTAGTTATTTCAAGCTCATGCAGCAGATGAGGTGTATGTAATGCGATTGATCCTGTGTTAACAACCAATGCATCCACATATCAGGACAGCATGAATTCCTCATTGGGTGGCCGGATCCTTCTTGCAGGGCAGTCAATGTCTCCGGTTCGGATCCCTGAGTATGTGGGCGTTTCATACCACAAACATGATCCTTCTCGCTTGATTGGATCGTTACAGGTAGGGCAGTCAAAGTCTCCGGGTCGGATCCGTCCAGATTATTCATTTAATGTAGACAGCCAGAGATGAAACTGCCATCCCCCACGTCACGTGGCAGTTCATTCTGCTGCTCTGTTTTATCGATGTATAATAATATTATATAATCGCTGCAAACCTTACGAGAAACATGATCCATACAGTTTTAGCTATGCTATTTAATATATAGGAATTAAACCAGATATGAACACTGCCACCCCCCATCCCCCCAACTGGCATTTCAAGGGAGATAACATATTGGATGTTGTAAGATCCTCGGCACTTTTAGTTGTAACCGTATTTTTTTTCGTCCATTGCACGATTTAGTTCAATTACTGCTTTCCAAGAAAGGATCCAGTGCTTTCAAATATTTTCCATTGCTGTGCATGACCGAATACCAAACAATCACGTCTACAGAAGTTAAGGGATAGGCGACAAAATAGGGAAATAAATAATGCCAATAATTTAACTATCTGAATGTCTTATAGAAAATCAGTAATCAGCAGACTATATTCCACTCAACCACAACTCTCTGTGAGAAAAAAAAACTCTTCCTAGCATGTACTGTACATCGCACTCTATGAATTGCTTGAAACTGTTGCCTCCAGACTGCTCCTCCCGCCCCCCCGAACTAATATTAATGTATCAAAAGCTAAGTTGTCCAAACAAAGAACAAAAGTTAAATGCTACAGTACTGTGGATGTATCCAACTTGTCAATGTTTATAATTATAATGGGCTGTCGTTAAGTGTACCAGATCAAATAATGCTTGGTCAAGTCGATTGTCAACATCTGATATAATATCCCTCCAAAAAGAGGAAACAGAACAGCTGGTACCTGTACAGTGTACAGTACTTAATTAAATATTATATCTTGAATGCACGCAGTATTATGCATGTATTCAGAGTAGAAGCTGCATGGCTTGCTATATAGCCATATATAGTACAATATAGGTTTTTACAGTATAGATATAAACCATTAAATTCAATCATTTCTAGATATATGCCTAAAAAGAACCATATTTATTCTATTATGGTACAATATGCTAGGACAATTCCAAAGTTGTCACTGTAGCTTCATGCAACATATAACATACTATAGCTACCACATCTACCTGCTGGCACTATACTCTTCACTGGTACCGTAATTATACGGACCGCAGAACCATTGTTGCATACGTACGTCTACTGATGATAGCATCCCATATACTCAGGTATAATCTTGTACCTTGCCATATATCTAGCTATGACATCACAACTGCACAAACCTACAATTTTTACTGCAGTATAGTTGGATATATTCCCTCTTAATTTTACTGGTACTGTAAAACTATCACACGTTACAGTCACAATCACAGCATTTTATTGCTTCATATTGTTTAGTGTGTGTTGGTATAATATACTTTTATTGAGTATGAGGGGCAAAAACTGTACAAGAATTACACAGCTGTACCACTGCAGGCACCCATATCCAAACAGCAAATATATTCAGCAGGGTGGAGCCACCTTCATGGTAATGAGGGCTCTCGAGGAATATTAAGGTGGTATAAGTTAGTTGAATAGATATAATCGAAGCAAGCATGCTAATGCATTTCATGAATATTAATGAGTGGGCAGGGCTTAAAGTAAAATGCGTAGAATGTCGACTGCATCTTCACTATACCTGAACGTGCGATTAACTTGTTATGGTTGTGTTTAATAGTAAAAGTTTACAATAGGTACATTTTCTTATCACTGTAATCTTATTAATATTATGAGTGGGCGAGGCTTAATTCACACTATGGACAGCGACCATACTCGTTTCCACAGGCCCGAGCGGAGGCCGATATGGATCAGTAAATCATGAAAATATTCTCAATGCATGACAACACAAGCTGGCTTGCGAAGATATAATGTTAATGTCCTATCGGCACACAATATATTTTATCCTTGGAATGAATAGCTTGTGTAATCCGGGGTGTTCAATAGAGTGTTTGATATCACAGCAATATTATAAACCAATTCTGCGAAAGAAACAAATTACCTTCTGGTATATATTTCCCATTCGTTGAAAATCGTTCCTTCAATTTAGGCCTGTGGAGTGGGTTTACATTGTTGTCCAAATCGGATTAAGCGATGGACTTACCAGTATACTGTTGCAATACTTCAGAAACACTCGACAGTATAGTTTCGAGTGTCAGGGTCCAACTCCAGTTGTGCTTACGAAAATCTGCTTCTGTGCGGGTCTGCAGAAAACGATGGTATAATAGTTGCATGCCATAGTGATGTGTAGATGTGTCACTTATTGTCGTTGGAGCGTAAACATAAATTCTTATAAATTATAAATAATGAAAACTGGTCAAAACATATATAGAAGTCTGCATTGCTTTATCTTTATGTACTTTACGAAATAATGTAAGTATATATGCTCACGTAATCAGCTAGTTATAATATTCATGAGTGGCCATGACAATTATATATAGTTGCTTTCATGAATGAATTAATTAGCCCAAATGTTCTTCCTTACAGTGGGTGGTCTCGGAAAGGTGCCCACGGGAGGCGTTATATGCTGCTTCATGCTGTCTATTTCATAAATGCTCTCACGAATGCCGGTCTACCTTTCTTGGGTGGCTTAATTGTCTTGAAATGTATCTTTCAGAGTTCCTTATAGAACAGGAAACATAATTTTGCCTACAAAAATATACTTAATTACTGTGTCCTACTTAAATGCATCAAATTGTGACCATTTGGGGAGAAAGTTTTAGTTTAGTATATTGAGGTACATGCATGGGTTGTTTTATTTTAATTTCTTTACATTTTTTCTTTTCTTTCCTGTTGTTCTTATTTTAAATAAATAAATCTTATTTTAAATAAATTCCTTTTAAGATGGTTGTAACAATTTATTAAACATTATTTATTTGTTCCCCTGCTGAATTTTTTTTTCCTTTTCAAAGTTGCTTTGCCTTGAACCTTGTCCATAACTCGTCCTGCATTGTATCTGGACCTCTTGTCAAGAGTTAACTTAAAATGGGCTCATAATACTGCCCTAATAAATAAGAAAGACAATAAAACGATAGCTATTTCCTTAAAAATTCCTTCATTCAAGCTGCATCCTTGTATCATGATTATAAATACTGACTAAAGCTCCCACCGTACTATATTTGGAATCTTTGATTTAGTTTTTCTGACTCGATTGGCATCGTTGCACTAAGCTTAAACACATATTATTTGTCACAATAGCAGTAATTGCGTCCCAGATAATATCATTCGGTCGTGGATCAAAAGATCTACTATTTAATAGTAATAGAAGCAACCGTGAAGAGAATTTGCGTTTAAAGATGAGAGGTCATCATTTTTGTCCTATTTATTGTACAGTATACTTCACTGTATATATAATTGGTGTACCACGGTGTTACGGTATCAAGCCATACTTCATATACTTAATATCAAGGCCAATGACTGTAGGAGTAATTTACAGGTAGTGATTTTATACAAAGAATTCCAGCAGAGCAGCTGGCATGTTTTAACTCAAAGTACAGTATAGTGTAGTGTACAGTGTTTACTGTATGGTGTAGTTCAACAGACCAACGGCATGCAGTTAAAAGTAACGTGTATACACAGCCGTGTGCAGCGGAGTTGGATGTTAGCGTGAAAGGATAGCTTCCAAGTAACTTTGCTGACTATGTTTCATTCTACGTTCCCAGGAGATCCTCCAAGGCACCATCGCTACCAACCGAAGACAAACTCTAACCACAGTAACAACAACCAGGGCACCGGCGGCGGCGGCCGCCAGCCAGAACGCACCCACGAGAACCCGCAGGGTCGCCGCCCCCTTGTCCATCAGCTCCACCGACGCCAGCCGTCCGATCAAGCCAAACAGTGCGACTGCTGCCCGTACGGATACCACATCGACCTGGACTTCATGCGCATCTGCGACGAGCGTTCATCCGGCGGCGGTGATCTCAGGGAGGTCGAGAAACCCCGCAAACCCAGGGCGCGAACGAAACATGGGCCGCCGTCCGGCGACGCTGGGTCGCCACCGGCGCCCGCCAGGTCGACGTCGGCAGAAAGCAGGCCGGGGGCTGAGAGTGCGAAAGAGAACGCTGACGATGTAGACGACATTTTTTCTAAAGAGAACCGGGAGTTTTGGGATATCTATCATCAGTTTGACGAGCATCTGAAGACCACGTACCAGAGCAAGCCCCTGCCAAAGTCCAGACGGCAGCGGGTGCCATCGGACACTCAAAGCCTTCCTCCCGACCCACTGGACACCCAACTGAGCGACGTAGAGAGCGTCTGCTCAGAAATCGCCCATGCGTCGAGCTATCAAGCCGCGAGAGATCCTCGTTCGGCGACGAATACTTCCAGAAGCCACCAAGGGGTCCACCGCGAGTACCGCAGGAAGGAGCCGTTGAGGGTCAATAACCTCCCGGACATGTCTGACCTCAGCGGATCGAACACCTCCATCAGCTCGACGTGCAGCTCAAATCGCTACTCCCCACTACCGTTCGGTGGGGTGTATTCCTCGCTTCCGAACGTCTACCACGCGGACGACTCCTCCACGGCCTCGGGGAGGTCCACGCCGTCGTCGTTTAGCACCAGCAGCCTGGCGGTGATCCGACAGCAGATGGCCGCCGCTCTGAAGAAGATGAAGCAGTCGGAGGATAAAGTCAAGGTCATCCCCACGATGCAGGTGAAGATCAACGTCCTGAAGGAGGAAAAGAGGCTGCTCAAGATGCAGATCCAGAGGAAAGAAGACTTGGAGCAAATGGGAGGAGCAGGGGCATCGAGCGAAATGGCGGAGATGCAGAGGGTCGGAGAGGAGATGAAGCGGAGGGAGTCGCGCCTGTGTCAGATGGAGTATGATCTTCGGAGGAGAGAGACTGATGTGGGTAAATGGAAGGAGGACCTCGGTCAACAGGAGGTTGAACTGAGTCAGAGAGAGGCAGACCTGGTAAGTAGAGAAGCCGAGTTGGAGAGGAAGCAGCGGAACGACGATAGGGGGAGAGTCGGGTCCTCTTCGAGCTTATTAGCTACTGGAGAGAATAACAGGCCTAGCACTCTGGAAGAGCTTGCAGAGAAATTAAACATGCTAAAGAAGATGCCGCCCCCTGTTGCCCCCAAACCTCGCACCAAGAAAGCGGTCGTCCAACCGTTTGTTCATACCAGGACGATCGGTGTCCACACGGACACGTTGAAACGTGACGTGAAGGAAGTAGGGGTATCGGTGAACAGTGGCGATTACGATGACGGGATGGCCTTCCAACCTATTAATGTGACAATGTGGAAACCGGCCTCGCTGCCCGAGGTACCCGTCGCAAAATCAACGCAGACGGATTCGGAGGATACCTCTGATGAGTCGTCGGTCACCCTAGCTGACGAAATCGCCCTCCGTTCTTCGCCCGAGGCTGTTTTGATGACGCAGAACATCGCCAAATCTCAGATGGCGTACCCGCGGGAAGGCGAATCAGAGATCGTTTCGACGGAAACGTCAACTCAGACATCACCGGAGCAAGTGCCTTCAGTCGCCAGCCAGGACTATGCAACCCAGACCGTCGACACTGCGGTCAAAGTCTCCGACGCGACGGTGCAAACCGCTAGTGAACCTGGAAAGGTCCGGCATGATAAAGCAGCCTTCACTGTCCTGGAGGTCGCCGAGAGGGCCACTTCCACAGAGGTCGTCGAGGAACGTACAGTCTACAGCCGAGGGACCGTGACTGACGTGGTCCAGAGGCGGCACATGGCAATCAATACGGATGCCTCGGGAGAACCTAGAGGTGACGCTGAGAGTCGTCACGTCGAATTAAAAGACGGGTGGACGGAAACGGAAGAATCGGCGCTCAGAGACAATTCGACCGAGACGGAAATATCCCTCAGGAGAGCGGTCGGCGCGGTAGCGGATTCCTCGGTCGAAACTGGAAGCGATACGCGTACGTACGATAGAGGGACTTCTACGCTCGTAGAAACCGAAAGCAGATCTTGTTTGGCCGTGGCCGAACTAAGGGACGTTGGGTGCGGTGAGGACTCTCGTGCCACCGTGGAGACGTCGACTCTTACGGACACTTTAGAAATGGTCGACTCTGAAACTTGCTGGGACGACCCGTGTTTGAAGACGACGGCCGCCACGAACACCGAAGCCGTCGCCACCGCCGAAACTGCCTCTGAGACGGCCGTGTTGACGAAACAACAGTCGTTGAAGATAGAGGAGAATACAAAAGTAAAAGACATCTCTGAGGTGGGAATCCAAGCAGTTGTGTCGTTGGATGCCTTGGACGTAGGGGTTGGGGATGGGGATATCGACGTGGTGGTCTGTGACAGGTGTTCACATGTCACGCACTCGGAGGTATCTACGAGTGCCTCGGAGAGTGACTTTTGTAAAACCAGGACGATCGGCACAAACCATTCGATGGTGACCCGTTCGGTCGGCACCGGTTCGTTTACCGTTTTTGAGAACAAATATTTCATAGGAGACAGCGAAAGCGATATCATGTGCAATGCTTGTAGGGGCCGACGTAACCAAGGTAACGCTTCTAACCACGCGTCTATCGGGGTAGGCGGCGACACCACGTTAGGGAAACGGGTCTACAGCGCAGGGGAGAACCTTCCCAGGAATTTATTTCGATTGGAGACTCCTACGAATCGTAGCTTCCCCGCTACTAATCCCAAAGAGAGGCGTCGTCCACGTTCCCATTCTTCCCCAACAATTAACACCGCAGGATTATTTCCAGACCAACAGTCGTCCAACCAGCCAACGTCGGTGAAGCTGGCGTTCCCAGAGCCTCCAGACTTTACCCATTTCAAGTGGTCAGCTTCTCCGGGAGCTACCACTGACCAGGAGAAGAGGGAGAGTATCGTGGAGAAGGAGACCATCTCCACAAACCGACATGTTTCCGAAGGAGATGATACCAGTGCTTTGGAAGAGAGCACAGAGTCCATCTTCAGGGCAGAGGAGACCATCCTCCGACGCAATCCGCCAGATCCTTCAGCAGAACCCAAAGAAGCCGGTAAGTGTTGAGACAGTGGGTGTGGCAGACATGAGTGGGTGTGGGAGATATTAGTGAGTGGGTGTGACAGACAGCGGTGGGTGTGGGAGACATGAGTTGGTGTTGGGAGTTAAATTCATCAATTTCTAAATTTGCTTCTTAAAGTATTTGTCATATGGTTCAATGATCTAAACATTCTCGATTGGTACCTATGCAGTAGGGCTCTGTTTGTAAACAACTTACACTTTGTAATTGGATGCCACCTAATTAAGTGCATTGTAATTTAGTTTTTCAATAAATCAAATTGTTTTGACTTCTAATTAGCTTGCTTGTTCAGAGATCTTCTTTGGGCACATGTACAATTCAAATCAAATCTTTGACTTTTTAACATTTTTGGAAAAAGTGAAGCAGCAGCACCGACCCACTGTTTGTTGGACTCGTAATTAGTCGTTAGATGGCATGAATCCCGTTACTTTTTGGAAATAAAATCTCTTCTATGTAGTTTTCATAAAAATGCTACCACAAGAAAGACTGCAGGATTTGGCAATCCGTAGACAAATGTGACATTTTACGATATAAATTGAAAATCATATTTGGTGTGTTGAATTATACCTACAGTACAGTAAACTAAACTTCAAGTTTTAACTAAAGTTAGTTGAGTATAATAATATACAGTAGCTATAGGCATGCAAAATATGTGGTGTTGATTATTTCAAAGTCACTCTTCATGCTGCAGCCGTTATACTGCTTTAAGTAAAAGTCTATAATACTCTTGAAATTTACAGTGGGGTTATACTGCATGGTTTGAAATGGAAGTTTGTTGTTTAAAGCGGTGTCCGTGCAGGGGAAATAGACATGTGAACCAAGTTTGACAGAGGGAGTCGTGATTTATATTTAGGTTGGAATAATAAGGTGTCCCGTGACATTACTGTAATCAGAACCAATTAGATAGTCAATCCTAATTTGATTAGGAATTTTTTTTTTTCAAGGAGGCTTTTGATTATACATAATGTAGGGTAACTTTAGATTGGAATTTTGGAAAGGGTAATTCGGAATTAGCTGAAGGCTCTTGTTGCGATTTATATGGGTTTCAGGGCTGTATATATGCTGTGTATATGCTGCATTGTTCATATTGTGTGTATATTGTCGTGCTGCATGTTAATTATTACAGTAGCTAGTGTTCAAGGATGGTGGCCCGAATAGTATTGGTTTTTTAATACGTATAACTTTTCCATAGGAGGGGTAACCAGAGGCGGTTTACAGGTGTATATTAACGTATATGTTGGAAAAATAAACATTGTCAATAACTTGGAACAACTGGTGTATCAAACTCCCTTCCAGTTCATCATATATAGACTCACTTCAACAGTTTAAAATATTATTATTATTATTTTTTTGGACTCGGCCTTAAATGTTTTGCTTGTTTACACTGCACAGTACCTGTCAAACGCTTTGAGCTACTTCTTGGTTTGATTCTGCACTATATAAGACTATTTATTTTTGTTATTATTATCGTCCCGTGCCGACAGTATCATTTTTATTCTATGTATATACAGGTATGTATATATTTGTATATATATCTCTATATATGTATATATGTGTATGTATATGTATATGTATATATTATAATATATATATGTATATATAATATATAATATATTTTGACTATATATATATATATTTATATATATATATATAATGACAACAATTTGTAATTTGTCATTGACACAGTACTGTATATTATTAAATAATGTTGGGTGATACAGTATGTTACAATCATTAACTAATTAATACATATTAACCCCATATATGTCATGACCATTGCATACTAACCTTGGCACTCTATGTACAGTACCATTCCTTAATGAGATTCCCTTATGTATAGTCTGTATACTGTATTATTGCACTTTGATATACTGTATGAATGTCTGTCAGTTGCACAGCGCTAACATACCATACAAGAGATACAATTCTGGCCTTTGTGTATCATTGTTCAGCCTTATATGCAGGCTAGAAAACTTTAAATGTCATTTTTATAGTAATAGATTAAACTTATAAACAAAATTAAACTAAACTTCCAAAAGTTACTGCAGATTTGCATGCATGCAGTCTTTGTAGGCTCCCTGACTATATGTACAGTACAATGTGAAATTTATAATGTGAAATGTACAAGGTGAAATGTTCACCTATAAGACATCGAATCGAATTAGAACGCTCAACGAATAGCGAGATTGCATGTGGAAAATTCGGCTGTAGACCAAGAATTAGCATATTACTGTAATTAATAGGCCCAAGTCGCCTGCCGTTGAATCCCCAAAACCGAGCCTACATTCACAGTAAAAAAAAATGTATTTACATGATTTAGTCTGTTAAAAAATCATTGCTTTAATTGGATATCATCATAGGTACAGTAGATGTGAAAAGCTAATAAACCTTGCCACAAATTTTTTTGTTGCAGGTGTGTGCTGCAAGCTTTTTCATACACCAATAACATTGAAGCTTTAATAGGCACAGCATTTTTACTACTGTATATGGCTCCCAGAAAGTTAACAACTTTGCACTCACTGTGAATAAACCCCAAAATAGTGCACCAGTTTTCACGTAGTGCATGTATTGACAGTATAGGTGACCTCGAAATTCATTTTGGTTCCTCCAATTTCTTCCTTCCCACATCAGTTGTCCTCCCCCCTGGCATTAAATCATAGATCTTGGCTATTTCTACCAAGTTATAAATTGTGTGACCTACAGTATCTTGGTGACCATAACGACATTGACCAACCAAATTGAAATCAAACAAAAAGTCTGGCTGCGTTTTTAGGATGTTTACAGTATGTACAATAACCATAATATTCCACATAATTTCCTTTAACATGATCAAAAAAACATTATTGGGGTGTACAGTATATATATATATGTACAATATAATGTTGAAACTATAATGTATATTACTATAGTATTCATACTAATTGCTTGTCCATCATACTATAATTTTCTGTATTCACCTACACCTGACGTACATACTCTATGCAGTGTATTCGTTTCCTGAATGAACCTATCCCCCCATCCCCTTAACTAACATGACGTTCCTCTCCTACACCTCCTTGCTTTCAACCCAAATACTGATGTAGCTGTCCTTTCCTCCGCCGCCGGTGTGTCAGTTTCCCAGCTCTGTGCTATCGATGAAGACAAGCCCATGGCAATTGCTTTCTCTAACCCTTACTTTTTGCCTGCAGGTTTGTTAATCTCTTGTAATCTTCTTTGTTTTTATTGTTGAAATTTTTGTTTGTACTAACTATTGATCCTAGCTGGTACTACTTGATCTATTCTTCTAAACTGCATTCATAAACACCAGCTATAATAGCTAGCTGATGTAGCCTACAAATCTGTCAGAGTTCAATTTTCTAACCCCCATGCACACCAACATTATTTTCTTGTATTGAATGGTTCCAGACAAGAAGGACGATGTAGATCTTTTATTGTTTTGTAAATGTGACATGTTGGAGAACACTGTAATGTAAAACATTGGGTGTTCACCAAATATAGAGATATATATATATATACTGTACATGTATTAATTTACAGGTCCGCTAAAATGGTTGATGTCGTGATCTGACACGTCATTCTGGTTGTAGCCGATGACAAATTATCGTCACTGCATGATTAGTTTTGATTAGTCCCAGTATATAGCTTTCCTAGAGGGAAGAAAATTGAAAACAGTTACTATAGTCAGTATATATATGGAAAATAATTAGGCCCCATCACACAAGGATTTACACAGGACATATACCAATGTTCAAGCTAGTGCTAGGCTGACATGGGACACATTTGAAATGCAGATGCAATTCTACAGGGGGTAGTGCTGAGCCTTAATTGTGGAGAGAATGGGCCATTGCTAATATATTCTTCTTTTAAAACTAGCTGCCACCTACATTCCATACTTTTGTAACCTTGTGATGAAGTATTACATGAGCATTCCCTTGTATGGTTAACAGTAAATAACTTTGGACTGTTACGTTTGAGTGAGTCACATTGGATCGTTCGTCAACGAGGCCTCCAGTCTGATTTGCTAAACTTTGCAAAACTGTGGTTCAGCCACCTTTCTTTCTTCAAACAGACGGTATAAGGTATCTATTTTTTTTTCTTTTGCTCGTGCGATTGTTATTTCAGAGGAGAGCCCACTGGATCCATTTCCAAGGGATGGGAGAGACGACACCCAGTATACCCGACAGGGCAGCCGGGATAGCTCGTCAGCGCCGCAAAGCACGTCCCACAGGTAGGTTTCATCCTCCAGTTTACCTGGCGGTTCATGGTCGGGAGGGCAGATGTGTCTAGCCAGGCAAAGCCCCTCCCCCTAACGTTTCTTGACGACCCCTTTCTGGGAGTCCAGCTATCTACAGTTGGGCTGATGCTATATAAAACCAGCTCCCTATCGTGAGCTGCGGAAGCTAACAAGTCTGCAGGAAGCCCTACTTGTATACGGAAGCGGCCGCAGTCTGTAGGCAGTGGTGTGTCACGTCCGTCCAGGCACTGGACTATATCCCCTGCTTTGTGGCAAAACATCTGGGAAGCTGTAGCAACCTATAAGGACTGGATGGCCCCTATGTTCAAGCTCCCCTCTAGACCCATCGACTGTAGTTTCAAATCGTATTTCATTCATCACTGAATATGGATGTGAATGTTAACAGATGCGATTCCATCGGCATGGATGCGGATGCGTGTTTGGGTCCCGGGCGAGTATGTATACGGCAAAATGGATTGCTCCATAATATATAGCTGGGATTGGTACTACAGCATTCCTGTATGCGGTGACTCTATGAGACATTTCTTTCCTTTCGCTGTCACCTTTAATTTTGTTACTTTTAACGGTAATGGGCCTGCCCCCCATTTCGTGGATAATGTAACCACAAACGTGTGTTTCTTCTGCACATCCGATCTGCAAGCCGTTATCCGTATCCTTTATCCGCATCCATGCTAATGGAATCCTAGCTTTAGCCGTAACGCAGTATACATATAGCCTGCTGGCCGTACTGTAAAAGATAACGACAAGGTTGCTAATTTTACGAAACGGATGGAAGAAAGGAAGTCTCTCTTTGCTTCAGTTTGAGCAGTTTGCCTACATCCTCCTGCTCCTCCTCCTGCTCCTCCTCCGATGGTGATGAATCTGATGTCCTCTCAAGCTCCGAGGGGTCAGCCTGCTTCTCGACCACCACGGAGGGATCTTACGACGGTCACACCGGGAGAGTTCATGTCAAACGGAAGAGGAAGATATCTCCAAAGAAGAAACAGAAACAGTTCGTTTTCCCTCAAAAGTATGTATCACTCACTCACTGGATTAGTATTTGTCCAAAAGGGGTACCTCTTTTTCACATTTGTTTTTAATGTCTCAAGTTATAAACTTACACACAGGGCGGCTTGAGTAAAGTTGAAAAATGGCACGGCATGGCGGACAAAAATGCAGCCCTTTCGAAGGGCACACACTTGCTGACCTGCAAAGCTGCACCCCGTACGTGAAGATCCCTACAAAACTGCACCCCTACATAATTACGTAATTATCCCCAATACTCTACTGTCTTTCTTTTTCATGACAGAGTGCCATTGAGTCCTTCGTCTGTCCAGGCTTGTCAGGTTATCAGCCAACATGTGAATCAACCCTTGGTTCCCCAGGACAAGGAATACGTGAGTACACTCCATCCAGGTTGGAATCCTCTTCGAATAGAACGTAGTATGCAGGCAGACACGGCTTGAATTCGTGAATAGGAAGACTGCTTGTAATCGCGGTTTCCAATAATTTCCATAAAGCTCCAATCCGGGTGAGTTTTCAGTTGGGTCTTAAATCATCACTGGAATGACAAAATCCATGCGTAAAGAAAACGTAAGGTAGTAGTCGGTTGCATTGTCTGGGTGACATTCGGCATAGAGAGAACGCAAGGTAGTAGTCGGTTGCATTGTCTGGGTGACATTCGGCATAGAGAGAACGTAAGGTAGTAGTCGGTTGCATTGTCTGGGTGACATTCGGCATAGAGAGAACATAAGGGAGTAGTCGGTTGCATTGTCTGGGTG
>JAODAG010365602.1:0-19333 GCA_027574785.1 Orphnurgus asper
TCGTGAGGAATTTCTCGTGAGGAATTTCTCGTGAGGAATTTTCAGATTCCTCGTGTGCCCAAAATCTCATGAGAATTATTCTCCTGAGATTCTCGCGAGAAGTTTTTGTAACGGTAATTTACGTACCTCTGAGTTTACACTCTGGCGTCTCTGACGAGAGATTGTAGCTGCTACCACTAAAAAAAACAATAGAAGAAAGGTTAGGAAGTAAGACAACATCGACCTCAAAACTAGTTAACTCCTAGAACTAGCCCAAAAAAAAATTATGTGTCAAATTATTTCATCGAAATACGGCTTCCTATGGGACCTTCATCACTTCGTTTCGTTTAGGCTATATAATTGATAAAAGTTAGGGGCGCTCGTAGAATCTGTAAGATAAGACGACTTTCAATGTTGCGTGTTCATGCGTTTGTCCACCACAGACGAACTGTGTTACGAATAGACATAACTCTTCAGACATTTCGTATAGGAGTCGACGGATCTGACCGTTGCAGCTTTCATGGTCACAGATAAAAAGTGTTACGGCTGAGATAATTGCACTCTCTTCAGACATTGTTGAGTGAAATGCTCCTCCGGATTTGTTTTCCTGGCCCTCGACTTAAATTATGGTTGAAACCCCTGTGTGGGGTTAATTAAACGTGGGGGAAAGAGAGCCTTCCTACTGGTTTAATCGCAAAATTCAACATCGCATCTGATATTGTAACGGCCGCCTCACTTACCATTTGTTGTTGAACCGTTTTCACTAGCAGCAAATTCGTCCATGGAGGAGGAGGCTTCGTTACCATAAACCTGCGGGGAATAGAACATTGGAATAATGCCGATTGATTGTTGTTGTTTGGGGGTTTTTTTTGGATGGGTGTAAAAAATATTAATGACTTATCTCGTTCGTCATGGAGGAATATGAAAATAACGGTAGCAACGAAAATTTGCTGTTGAAAAAATTAATTTTGAATCAAACGGCGCATAAAAACATGATATAAATTTTCACATTGTTAAATTAACCGATCGGCCTCCCCCGCGGGAGGAGGGGTGAAATACGATTGTTGGTGTAAAAACCACCCTGCGGCGTTCTTTTGATATGTCTGATGGAAACACTGCAGGACGAACTTAAGAAAAAGTTATTGCGAAAGTATTTTCGTAAGTAACTAAAAAAAAATTCGTAGTTACGAAAGGTTTTTGTACATATAGTTATACAAACAGGCTCACCATTAGACCGTCCTTGGAATGGCCTAAACACAGCCCATTATCTCATACAAATTGCACTGCAATCACACAATCACAGTTTAGTCAGGGAGCTGCCACTAGAAGTTAGTGGTAATTCGTGTTCCACATACTCCTAGTATAGCCGTCATAGAGCGCATAGGTCCAAAAGTATGGAACGGCGAAAGTCATTATGCAGTACAACAAAATTGCCACATAATGACATGAACACTAAATGTTATGTTACTAAATTATTTGACAACTTCTTTAGTGCCACATAATGACCAACGCATGTTTTTGTTATTATGCAGTTCAAATATTGCCACATAACTACCGCCGTTTCCGACAATAAGCATATAATTCGTCTATTCACTTGGTGACACATAACGACAAACGATATTAAATCGTTACGTGGCAACTTGAATATATCCACTTAACAACTGTTTTTTCCCCTGTTATTCATCAATCGAAATTAGCCACATAATGCCCATTTTTTAAAGTCATTCATCAAATCGAAATAGCCACATAATGACTAAATTGAGAGAAGCTCTACCAAGCGTTTACCACCCATTTAATTTTCCGGAAAGAAATCAGATTTCCGATATTTTGGGTCCATGTATTAATGTACAGGACCATGTATTAAAGTGTACAGGTCCATGTATTAATGTACAGGTCCATGTATTTATGTATACATCCATGCATCAATGTACAAGCCCTTGCATAAATCTACAGGTCCATGTATTATTGTCCAGGATGACATTGTATTTTTGTACAGGTCCATGTATTAATATACACATCCATGTATTAAAAACATTTTCGTAATTTGGAAAGTTCGTACATAGCCTATATCTGTACATTAATACATGGATATGTACATTAATACATGGATATGTACATCAGTACATGGATCTGTACATTAATACATGGACCTGTACATTAATACATGTGATTGCAGCGTAATTTGTATGGGTTAATGAGCTGTATGTAATGTGAGCCATTTCAAGAACTACGCTAATCTAATGTCGGCCTGTTTGTGTAACTATTATGTGCGCAACTTTCGTAAACTACGAAAATATTTTCGTAAAATTCATAGTTACGAAAGTTCTTCGTACGTGCGAATTTTTTTTGAAGAAACAAACATTATTACGTGGTATCAATATACGCTTACATACCGGTACGTTTACGTTGATTAATAAAATACTTTAGCATGGGAACCCCCTACCGTGTCGAGTTCTTCGTCGACCTCTTCCAATTCAACCAGGTATTTTACTTGTCGCTGCATCGCATAGATCTGACACTGTTGCCTCGTAATCACAACGGCCATGGCACCGACGAGAACCGCCAAGGACCAGACGACAATCCATCGTAGTAATCTTCTCCGAGGTCGTCGCCCCGGCTCGGATTGAATCGAGTATCCTTCGTTAGACAAGTTAAAAACACCAATGCCTCTCTTTTGAGCGTTCGACTCCATTTTGTTGGTAGATTTGACGCTGCTCTTTGGATTCCCTAGCCTGAAACAATGGCCTGTTTTCTGTACGTTTCTCTAATAAATACCAGTCTCTCGATGGTCTTTAAATACTTCCACGTCTGAACGAGAAGCTGAACTGGTCACTGAACGTAGTATTCTCGCCTAAACTACGTTCCACGATCATCCCATGGCTAATCTTATTTGGCTAATCTTATGTATTTGACTGTCAAACATCAGTTTCTATTTTTAGTCATTTGGAATATTCCCCCAAGTTGTGACAGGACAAGGTACAGCGAAAAATTCCGCGATTGCGAAATCGTCCAACGATAATCCTCTCGGAGGTTGCGATATTTCATGTTAGGATATACCGGAAGCGGTCTCGGTAGCTACCATTACGAAACCGGGCGATACTGTTTACATTTTTATCGCTACACACCGTCTGTAAATATATAGATCCATTCTTTAAGACGTTCCCGTAACATAATCAGAGTATCTATACTGTGTAATGTTTATCATGCAAATAGGCCCAGAGAATTTGGACCGAACCATTTAACTAAGTTTCGTCCTATAGGTCAAACAATCTTGTAGCAAGGATTTTTGGTGGGGGTGGGTTGGGAACATGATGGCGAAGGAAAAAGGAAAATTCGACTCAGTGGTTACTTGAACAAATTGTCCTTAAATTACATGATGATGCAAATCCTCAACTTGTCCAGGCTATGCCAGATTTAAGTTAGGGCGTTAGGATGCACCGCCAGCTATATATTTTATGGTACATCCTATGTCTTACACTATGCAAAAGTGAATATAATTGAATCTCAAATGGCGGAACAAACTTATATCGAACTGCAATCTTTTTGATACAGAGAGAGAGAGAGAGGTGGAGAGAGAGGTGGAGTGAGATTTACAGTTATACACTAAGCAAATCATAAAGTAAATCAAAATACTTTCAGCCTCTGGTGAGGCTATGACGTCATATGTCAACCAAATGGCAGCCACTTGGTTCTGGTGAATTTGTGACGTCTTGAGATAGCCAAAATGGCAGCCCCTTCGATTAAACATTTCTTGTTGAGTTTAAAATGTGTGGTAAAAAACTTTCGTCACATGGGTCCGATCGACAGCAGTTCTCTTGTCCAGACAGATCTGTCTTTCCCGAGTCACCAATTGTATTCGAATCGAGTTTAGTTTGAGGAGAGGTTAACATACATAACATTGAGGGACACATTTTGCGGAGCCTGACCGTGACATGCTACGTAGGGCTATTTATACTGATAAAACAAAGAACACAGCTTTTGGTATAGGGGAATAGGCTTAACATTTAGTTTCGTGATATTAAATTAGTATTTGAAATATTGGTTTAAAACCTGTTCGTAATCTGCTTGACATGACAAAATCGCCTAATGGCATAATAGAATAGCACCACAAACATCAATTAAACGTTCTCTGATAAAACTAGGAAGAAAATACGACAGTTTTTGCAGGCCTAGGCTATATGTAGAAAGCATTGCATCATATTAACCAATCATGACCGCGTCATATTAACCCGAATGGGCCACTTGTGTCAGTTGGCATTATATTACGTTAGGCTATTAGCAATTTCAAACTAATCACCCCTCGGCATTCATTACAGTCCAACAAACGTTAGGAGCAAGTTTATTTCTTATTGGGTCATTGCTCTGCAATTTTGTGGGGGAAATAGGGAAAGTACTGTTTTATATCATCCATATTATGGTGAGATTGAAAAAAACCTCCCCTTATTTATCCAGGAAATTCACCACTATCCAGGCCTTCCATCAACAGTAACCGCGTATTATCATTTACAGCATGGGTCTATGTTCACACCAAAAGGAGAATATAAATGATGGCGCTCGTTATTTTTTAGTCATAAGTGAAAATTAACAGTCTTTAATCTTATCTCAGTATACCACTCCTAACAGTGAGAGAAATTTGAGGAACTGCATAATTATGAGTTCACCCTTAAATGATTATTACGGGCATTCGTAGAAAAAAATCCAGCGGTCTTCTTTGGGCTTCTGTTATTAACAGATACAAGCCTGTAGTTGATTTCGTTTAATGAATGGATTTGATTCTTCTTTCGTAGTAGTGATAATATTTATAAGTTTTGTAAATGCATGAACTAAGTAGTATTTCAGAGTTAAAGGCATATTTCCGAGTTCCGATGATCATAGTAGAAGGCAGCATATAGTGTTAGCGTCGGTAAAATGACTGCCAGAAGCTTTTGTACTTCTTTATAAATCAGGGTTACGTGTCATTGAAATGTGACACATCTAGAATGTTTACTAATCATTCCGTATGCTTTACCCTCTGAACATAACGAAAATGTCATGGAACATTTTGTCATGGAACATATTTTCTAAATAGTCAGTAAACATTTTATTCAAACGACCAGACAGAAGCAGGACCGTACTACAGATACGTAATTGATTGATTCACGCGGAGCTCGACACTGCGCTGATTATACCGATTTTGTTTAGCTCTCCGACGACTGCATGCGCCATGGCGGTCATGAGGTCATCAACGAACTACGGTAGACATGTGGCCCGCTCTACGAAGGTTACAGGTCTCGGATGGATGTGCGTTACACGGTTAAGGACTTTTCTTCGCACATGTCCTGCATATATCGGTACTATATAATAACAAGGACAGCTTTTGATCTGCGTGATGGCACTAATGATGAACGGTAGGTAGATAAGTTTTTGTCCCGTAGTTTGGTTTAAATGGTGCAGCCGTTGCTTGCTTACTGGAGTTCTTTGGTGGCCCTTTCTTAAAAACCACCGTTTCATGTAGGACTTGCCTAACGGCCGTGGGGGTATTCGTCGTTGTTTAGAGCTCCTGATGGCTGGGAAGTAATATCAGCAGCCATCCCGTTAAGGAGTTATTGGCGGACATGTTTTCATAAATCGGGCTGTTTTGTTTTTTAATTTTCGGGGGTCAACTGACTCAGAGTGTCTGAGGGGTAATGGGGGCAATGAAGGTTAAGAACCGCTGCTTTTTAATACATAATTATAACGTAACGTTCCCAAAATATACAACAGTTCAATGTAACGAGGTCATGATTCAGCACATTACCTACAGTGCGCAATGTCCCCGTGAAGATGCAACGCGACGGAAACCCGTGCTGTGTGGTTAAGTTAATGAAGTCAAAAAGACTAGCGTTAAGGCAATGGGTGGTAGACGGACGCGGTTATAATAGGCATATGAGTCTTAAATTTAGGCATTGCATTTCTAAGAGCGATTTTTAACCCAGTTGTGAAACAATAACCTCCGGAAAGGTTAACCACCCGTCTGCCAAAGTAAGCCGAGTACCACAGCTCCATAGACATGGGCGTCTGCAGAAGTGGGGGTGGGGGATTGACTTGCCCCTGGAAAATACTAAGGCTACTTTGCATCTCAAAACTTCAAAATCATCTGGACATTTGCTCTGAAAACGGTGGGCCATGCCTAAATATCGGGCAGATTATCCTAGACATGCAGATTTAGAGGGCGATGTACGTATGCATGATGCTATAGAGAGTGCTAGTGACGTATCAGTATTTATGCTATGTTTTGTGATACATGCACTGTGCTATAGAGAGTGACGTATATATCAGTATTTATGCTATGTATAGTTTGTATACCTATGTATTATTTAGGCTATAGATAGTGATATATGCATGATGCTATAGATAATTACGTAATATTATTTACGTATATATATATATATTTAAGTGGAGTATCATGGTGTATGTATGTGTGTGTATGTGACGCCTTGGCTTGAAAACACGATCAAAGTCAGTTGAGGCCAGCAGTGGTCTAAAGTAAGAAAACATTTTAAACTCAAAAAGTACAGCTTGGGTCAAAGGTTATATATTATACATACGGTATGGTGATCCACTGTGGTGAGTATTGTTTTCATATAGTAGTTTACAAAACAGCAGATTGGGCAGAATTCATGTTTGCAACGTAGGCCCACCTTTAGGGAGTACAAGAAAATTATTGGTTGCAGTGGAATTCAAAGGTCAGATCAGGTCAACAGAGTTCAATGTCTAAAATCCTTGGAAACATGGTAAAGTACAGCTTGGTCCTAAGTTGGTCATAATTATATGGAATGTTGGTCCCTTAATTAATGAGTACAGGAGATGAATTGTTTTAGTGAAAGTCAAAGGTCATTCGAGGGCAACATAGGTCACAACGAAAGCCTTGTAAACGCGATTAACTACACAATTACCGTTTAGTCATACTTCAATATTGTGGGTACAAGAACGCTAACGTTTTGGTAAGTGGTCAAAGGTCATTTGAGCTAGGCAGAGGGTGAAAGATGCAAGATGAATGTTCATGATGACACATGGGCTGCCCTTGAAGTGGCCAATCTTGCTATGGTATTGGCTAAAGCACGTGACCCCGTCAATGCTTCATGTGTGATGAATTACATACATATTTTAAGCCGAGGGTCCAAGAACATTTTTAGCCTTCAACTGTTACAATAAAGTAGCAGTATAATGGGCAGATGGAAGGATGCGTAGCCCGGAAGGAACCATCCGGTAGATTTCGGCAAAATTGTCCTATTTTAAGAGATCTGGAAATCCCGGGTCGTAAAGATCCCTAGCGCGATAACACATCTACTCAGGGTTATATGATACAACCGTACTTAGGTGGATCACAACACCACTACTGTACACCACTACTGTATAACTGTGATGTCATTACGTAAACTATACCACTACTGTACACCACTACTGTATCACTGTGATGTCCTTACGTAAGCTATACTACTATTGTACATCACTACTGCGTGTCACTGTGATGTCATGACGTAATTTATCCTACTATACTGTACACCACTACTATGTAACTGTGATGTCATTACGTAAACTATACCACTACTGTACAACACTACTGTAACACTGTGATGTCATTAATTACGTAAGCTACATCACTACCGTACATCACTGCTGTAATACTGTAATAATGTCATTACCTAGGCTAATTATGCGCATTATATACAGATACGTCTATGTGCCCTTTGATGTTTCGAGATCTTCCTTCCTGAGTCTGAAGAATTATTACTTCATGAACAGTCCGGACAACAAATGTTGTATTGAGCATTGATGTATTTTACACTTAAAAAAGAATCGCATCCAATTAATGCTATATATAATGAATCATGAATTCGTCATTTTCCGAAACAAATTGTCAAATTCTACACTTCTCCACAACATTTCAACAACACCTGAGTGACAGACAGTGACATAATAGACTCGTTGGTCCATTCCCAGCCAATCATATCTAAGTTCCTCCGTTGCTGAAATATAAAATATTGAAGTATACATTCATTTTAATTAAAAATAAGGGAATAACGAAAACATCCATGCAATGGGGGAAGGGGTATGATTGGGGAAGGGGTGTGATAATGTCCACCTGGCAGAAAGCTCCATATTGTCGGATAAATTTCCGAGCGAGAATTTGTGAAGAGAAAATTTCCGGAAATTTCCGAAACGATTGTTTGAAATATAAATAAACTTTGGGTAAGCCTGTCTCTCTTGGTTATGTGGTCATTAACAGGAAAATCTTGATGGTCAAAATATAGAATGAGTGTATGTTGCATCATAAGTATTGAAGAAACTGCAAACAATCGTTCTCTGAATTGATGTAATGTATTGAAACGCGGATGGGCACTCCTTTCAGGCGTCCCTGTTGCGGACTACCTCATTCGCACTGACTCGAACAATAATTCAACTTATATAATCAGAATGTCTCAGTAACACTTTCTACACTAACCGAGTGGAAGGGTGTTGATACTAGGTAAACTAATCAACAGCAATCCTGCTAAACTGGCTCCAGGATTTTCATACAATGGTAAATTAAACAACATTGCTACAATGATTTTCATCCCATTGTAATTTAAACAACATTGCCACAATGTTGTTCATACCAGGTAATCTAATCAACAATGCTGCCTGATAACTGGTTCCATGATTTTCATACAATGGTAATTTAAACAACATTGCCACAATAATGTCCATACTATGGTAATTTAAACAACATTGTCGCAATGATTTTCATACTATGTCAATTTAAGAAGAAATTGCCACAATGACGTTCATACTATGATATCGAAAATTAAACAACATTGCCTCAATGATGTTCATCCTACGGTAATTTAAACAACATTGTCGCAATGATTTCCATACTATGTCAATTTAAGAAAAAATGCCGCAATGACGTTCATACTATGGTATCGAAAATTAAACAACATTGCCTCAATGATGTTCATACTATGGTAATTTAAACAACATTGCCACAATGACGCTCATTTAAACAACATTGTCACAATTGATGCATGTTTTCATACCATGGTATTTTTAACAACATTGCCACAGTGATATTCATACTCTGGTAAATTAAATTAAAACATTTTTTCGCAGTGTAGAAAACGGATTCGGAAAGGCCAAGAGACCGTTGGGTGAGTGTAGTGCCACGCAAATGTGTAGTGTCGGAGGACACATCCTCACCGTTTTAACACAATGTTTTATTCTTAGTCACAAGGGCCCATAATGCACCATTAGCTTAGCCGGACGTATATTATATAGCTCGCCGTCTATTACATCGTGCATATAAAAATAATGACCTCAAAAGGCAATAAAACGTCGCTAATACCTCTAACGGGCCCGATGACGTTCGACAGGGTCCTGCTTCCTCGAACGTTTTTTTTTCCCTTTCACTTTCAACGGTCACGTGGAGGGAAGAATTCCCGGATGTGGCCGTTAATTTTGGAGGGTAGCATTGTAGTAAACTTAGTCACTAGTCTATGAATCATAGCCAAAGTATTAATTACGTACGTATTTTAGATAAAGGTTGTCTACTGCAATATTGTAACAGCTATACAACGACTCTCGTATGCAAATTAACAAGTTCCACATCTCCCCTTCTGCCTATTCAGTTTTCCCATCTGCATGAGCCTTATCGATGCGTTCGGATGGTACGGTACACGTTGGAGATTAGCCTTAATGGATACGTCCAGGTATAGATTAGCCTTAAAGGATACGTCCAGGTATAGATTAGCCTTAAAGGATACGTCCAGGTACCTTAAAACTCATTGAAACCTGTACCAATGTGTAGAGAAAAATAAAATATCCCGTTCTACATCAAACTTTAACTACGATACGTATCAGATAAAAATTGGAGCACGGTTATGATAAATTATTTGAAATCAGTAAACATTTCAAAAAGTTAACCTGGACGTATCCTTTAATTAACCTGAAAATGATTGGCAAATGTCTGTCTGATTAAAAACAACTTATAATATATAAATTAGTTAGGCTCAGCGGTGGGGATAGCAGGTAGTGATTGGTGGCGGATATAGTGAGTCGGATGAAGGATGTGAACCAGATGGGGGTGGAGTGATGTTATAAGACTGGTGGAGAAGAAGGGAGTCTGCAGAGAGTAATTGCGTTGCTCCACTGGGAGAGGTAGCCATAAACAAAATATCGAGCATGGGAGCTGGCATGACGATAGTCCCAGAGGCAGACCCGTTTGAATTATTGCCACACATCTAACTCCAAAGACAGTAAGATTACCGACAATTCCCAACCGGGCACCCCTTTCCCGAATCTGCCACCGAGTCCCTCCCTCTCACCAGTACCGCGACGAAGGCGTTATCTTTCGAGGTGGGGGAGAAATTCTTCATCCGGGGAAATATGAAGTCACCTACGCGTGAAATCGTTATCCCTACAAAAATAACTACAAGTGACGTTAAGGTCACCCAATCGTGCAATCTCCTATTTCCTATTATGGATTATGGATTGAAGTTTGAAATCACCTACATGGAAAATGGTGCCGTTATATTTTTGTAAGTGCGCCGGCCGCCGGGCACGGCCTCCGAAAAAGTGCATATGAATTTTATTACAGTGCATATTAGTTAAATAGCTATATTAAATGAAACTTGAGAACGCGTTGAAACTGCGCGCAAAGAGTGGACAGCGTCTGGGGTCAGGATATCATGATATACCGTAGCCCTCAGCGTAGAATTTGACTGCGAAATAAGATAATAAACTCGAAGAAGGCAAGAGCTCGTCTATTGTTGATTCGATCAATTTGCCGACTTACTTCGAGATTTACCGAATATGCTCAAATGAGGGCGTTTACACGCCGGTAGCCAGCCCCCCTTCCCCATTGATGACCATGCAACCCTAACTGGTATAGTATTTACGTCAGAATCACTGATACGACGATCACTGATATCGCTGATTGTTGAACTCAGGTGTCTTATTCAGGTCATGGAAGGAGCTGTGTGTTGAAATAAAAACACACACCACTGGCAGGCGTCCGGTTTTACCACACACCCGTTGAACTGTTTGTCTGTATTACCATTACCTAGTCCCCGGATCTAAGCCGATTTCGTCCTGTAAAAACATGGCTGTCCTTCCGAAATGTGATTTTGCATAATAGTCGGCTGGGATTACCGTAGCCTGTCCTCGATTTCTTAATATAGAAACTGGAATTTCCCAACCAAGAGCAGGATAGAGCAAAATGCAAAACGAATAAAAGCCACGGTCTTCGGTTTTCTATCTAACAGACGACGCGGAAAGTGAAAAAGAGTGCACACCAGTACAACTACCTGCTGTGAACGACTTAGACAATTGCCCATCATACCCGGTTGCCTGACACATGTGTATCATCAAATTAATACATACAACGAACGACGACTAGACCTGTCTGCAATCAAACTCTGTGCCTATCTAACTAGATTATAGATTGGACATAAAAAACCCCACTAAAGATGACTACCGACACTACAAAGCGATGCTACTGCCAGTATAGTGCGGAGAAGGAAGAGGCAGGACTGGCGATGTACTCCAAACCGTCATTTCCCAGATTACAGTCATGGATAGTCTGGTCTTTCGTGGTTCTCGTCGGTGTCATGGTCGTTGTGATTACGAGGCAACAGTGTCAGATAAATGCGATGCAGGGAGAAGTAAAATACCTGGTTGACTTGGAAGAGATGGAGGAAGAACTCGACAAGGTAAGTTAATTGGAAGAGAGGGGCACATAATTAGGATCTTCCTAATTGTGTTCCAAGAAGTATCTTTTTCATGAAGGGCACCGAGTCGCATGATTAGAATGAATGTTACCCCTGTCCAAGGCTACCAAAATCATACAGGATTTGACCGGGAGATAGAAGGGACCATCACTGAAAAGGTTGGGTAATTAATATTCTTTACCCCGAAATTGTTACTAGGGTAGCAATACTTGTATGGGCAGTCTTCTTGTAGGGTAGGTTGAGGAGGGGGCTCAATCGTTCCCCCAGCAAGCAAATCTTTCAAATTTTCTGAATATTGAGGTCAGCCGCTTATAACTTGTAGACTATTTTGAAGAATTATCTGAGCCTGATGTTATCCTCTACCCTATTGATGACCATATGGACAGTCCATCATCCATGAACCGGTGGCTAGAATAGAGTGCCTAGAACTTGATTGGTAACAAGGAAACTAAATGGACTCAAATTCGCAAGCAACACGAACGAAAAACATTTATTGACATTACAAATGTTGCCATCATTGTGTAAACGGTTGGATTTGAAGTTTTACCATTACCATAACAGAACTACTTTGTGTATGTTGACTGACCAGTTAATTGTTGTTTGAAAAAGATACAACTGTAATCTCATATATTTGTTAACCAGACTTGGAACATGCTGACAGTACGTATCGGATATTTCTTTGTTCGCCTCTGTTCAATTTGAGAGATTTGTTCTAAGCTCCATTAAAACATTGAACTTACAGGAAGTGACACTGACATAGGAAATATCCGCTACAGTAGCTAGGTAGGCCTACGCTAATTCATAACAACTAACAACTTAGGTACATTACTTTATAACAAACAAGTCTTGAATTTCTGCTTTGCAGAGTCAATGCCAATGAAATAATTTGTATTCACAACATACTGTAATATACTGTAATATACTATTACTACGACTTAGAGGTCCAAGCAATACATGTATTAAGTTAGGCTATTGGGAATGGGTTATTTGGACGGTGAATTTAGTCTCTCTTTAGTCATATTTCAATATTATTTCGATAAAACCTGTGTTTTCATCGATTACAATATTCTCGAATTAAAACCTATGGCGATATATTCTTGGTCACACGACGTCCTTCGTATAAGTACATTTGGACGAGAACTACGCTGAATTTGATTGATATGCCATTAAGGGTGACCTAAATTTTTTAGTTATTTTATAGTTATATAGTAGTTATTTATCCAGCGTAGCTTAATTATACAGTAAAATCGAAAGGTATCGGCAGTGAGGGCGCACTCAGTAATTATAACGGGGCATGATAAACGAGGATTATTATCGGCCGGGAATGTGTAATCAGTTTCTTGGTCTTGAATCAGGGTCTTGAACAAGACTAGTTGATGCCAGTGTCATTCTTATTTCGCAGTACTGCTACGTGCACTACACACGTGGTGTCAATGACGTTCAGATTGACTTCCCAGTTAACTTGAGTAACGAACTAGTTAACTTGACACGAACAAACACACAGATAACATCGTTGGCTTCTATAAACTGTAAATATAGCAGTTCTTTCGTGGATGACTTTTATTAAAAAGTACGAAAACAGCGCGTATGTTAATCGGTGGCTCTAAGACATAAATTCACGTAAAAATAGCAAGATTTTTTTATCTCAATTGTTCCTCGCAAATATCAGGCACCGAAATCTACTTATTTTAACATACCTATTGCCGCTATATGGTGGAAATATGATGTCTCATGTTAATAAACTTTTATACTTTCGTTCAAGTTTATTTCGTGATATTATAGACCTAAAAGAAAATATTACTAGTACTCGCAGAGTGAATGAAACTGTAAAACTGTACGGGAACTTACAATTCCCTGTCAGACCTACTGTGGTTTGTCGTGAACTTTATTTAGCCTTGCAACTGAGACCTATGCAATTGAGTTTTTGTAACTGTGTCGTTTAGCTCCTTGAATCGTATAGAATAGGCATATGTACTTCCAAAATAATATAATTTTATGATATTTAATTACAACTTTCAGATAATTAGCAAAGGTAAAGCCAAATGTATGAACAAATTGTCAATAATAACCCACCCCCCCCCCAAACGAAACTTAAATTAAAGCTACAAAACTAGTTGAAATAAATTTTACAAATAGGCTAGATGACTGTTTTAAGACCTAGAAAATTGGGCTTCAAATGTGATGTGTTTATTTTATACAAAGTTTGGAATGTTTCAATGATCTCAGTGATTTATTTTCGATGTAGGCGTATATCTTCTCGGTTCAATAGCAGTCCATAATTTGTCTGACATTTTAAAATATTCATAAATTTTTCTCTTTTCGTCCTGATCAGCTTGACGATGACGGCAGCTTCTTAAACGAATTGACAGATGACCAAAACGGTACGATAAACGGTGAGTGCTAAACATACAATTCTGGCCATAAGTGCCCCATCTAAGATGTTATGATTTAACAAGATTTTGCAGGCCAAGATATGATGCCTGTTTAATGTCCCTAACGTTGGTAGGGTTGAAGAGTGTACCGTATATACCCTGATGAGTGATTTTATAAATCTGTAATTTCAGTGCCATTACACGCAAATTATCACCATGGGGAGAACGTCCCCCGACGTATGCCTACGCGACTGTTGCTGAAGCGACCGGCCCTTAGCATGACAGTAAGCTAAGCTATGGTAGGCTACTATATTGATTCCGGCACTATCTAAGCAGTACAGTGTCGTGCGCATCGTGATCTTTGGACTTGGTGGCATGTGCGTGATTCATTCGGGGAAACGGTTTGAAGTCTGTTTCCCATCGCAGAGTCGCACATCCTTTCCCACCAGAGCCGAAAAGGTTCACTGCATATAAAAGCACTGTAATATTGTGTGTTATTGCTTATTGTATGTTATTACACTTTAGCACAATTGTCAAAATGTGTACTTACGGATGCCACCTTGTGTTAAACGTTTGATTGCTTGCTCTTTCCGATCCTCACACGACTGAACAATTGAGTAAATACAGCGTGAACGCTAGAAAACAACCCACCAGACCGATGGAGTATGCAGCAATATCGTCAGCGATTTATCTCCGGGTTTCCCCAAATATCTCCATACTTCTCCATTCTCAATATTTCTCGTAAACTCCTCATTCCAGAGCAAAAAGAGCATTAAGCTACTCTGTACTTTTGCGGTTCCTTATAGTTGTCACGTTCAACACATCCACTACTATAGCTCCCCATATTTCTGTTTTAACACAAGTGGCTTCCAAAAGCTACTCGAATTTAACATGTGTTGGAGTGTTATAACACAGAGGTATATATATGCTTAACACCGTTCTTTTAAATAGCATGTTAAAGCAGGAGAGGCTTTCGGCACGGGTGCCTTTCCCGCTCTAAATTTATTCTAGTATATCCACGACGCGTCTTCATGTTGCACTATGACGTATTGATGTTTTATGTTATTCTGTCTCTCATCTTTTTCAGCACTTCTCTCCCGGCGTAGACGCCAAGGTAACGATCCATCGGTGGTACGTATCAAATGAATATCTCAACACCTTCACGTTTCATAAACAGGCTCTGACAGAACATACAACATCTCACTTTTCTTAATCGTATCATGGCCATAACATAGCAGCAGAACTACATACAACGTTCTAAGAGCTCTGACAGAACATACACCATCTTCACTTTTCTTAATCGCATGGCCACAATATCGCAGCAGAACTACATACAACGTTCTAAGAGCTCTGACAGAACATGGAACACCTTACTTTTCTTAAACGTATGGCAGAACAGTGCAACATCTTAAGTTTTCTTCAACCACTGACAAAACTTTTCTTAAGCCTCTGACAGAATATTCAACGTGTTAACTGTTCGTAAAGCTCTGACAGCTTAACTTTACTTCAACACATGACATATCATACAACATAATGAACTTTTCTTAAACCTTTCTTAAAACATTCGATATCTTATTTTACTTAAACGTGTGACAGATCATCGCATCATCTTGACCTTACTTAGATCTCTGACAGAACATACAACATCACATCATCTTAACTTAAACCTCTGACAGCACATCTCAAAACCTTAACTGTTCATAAGTCTCTGACAGTACTTCAACATCTTGAAATACTCGAAACATTATGCCTTTTGGTTCCAATTGGAATTAACTGGTTCTAACTAGAAGGACATCATTCCAACTGGTTCGTGTGCGGGTTTTCTACGGAACAAATAGGCCAAATGACCAATACAACAATCGACATAAAGTCCCATAATCAAGATTGATCATCTATCGATTCCACTCCAACTGATTTTCTGTCCTCATTGATGTTTTCATCTGGTTTCAAGTTGTACCGGTAAGTATACTGGTTCTAACTTGTTAGAACTGATTGTAACCTCTGTTCAATTAACTTGCATATCCTGCTTTAAAACTTGTATGAAGTAGTTCCATTAATTAACTTGTATAAATCGATTGTTACTTGAATGAACGTTGTTTATTAAGTGTATGGTCCCTGCATTGGTACGAACTGATTCTAACTTATCGTAACCTGTATGAAATGGTTCTATTAACTTGTATGCATGGATTCTAACTGGATTATCCTCTTCGTACTGACTTTCCAATAAACATATATCCAGGTGAAACCAGTCAAACTTTTCACGTATATACTGCAAACAATTTAATTATAAAATATATTTTGTCTTCCACAGTATTCTTTTGCTCATTTGATTCGAGCCGATCTGCAAGGTAGGATTAAGAAGGATTAAGAAACTACATCTACCATTTCACCCGTGCCGAAAAGGATCACTGCATATAATAGCCCGCGTAATATTGCATATATATGCCCGTATGTTATAACACTCTAACACATGTTAAAAAATTCTGCTTACGGATGCCACCTTGTGTTAAAAGTTTGATTGCTTGCTCTTTTCTCAAACGACTGAACAATTGAGTCTGTGTAAATACAGCGAGAACGCTAGAAAAGCAACACACCAGACCGATGTAGTATGCAGCAATATCGTCAGCGATCTCCGGGTTTTCCCATATTTCTCCATACTTCTGCATATTTCTCCATTCTCCATATTTCTCGTAAACTCCTCTTTCCAGAGCAGAAAGATGAACATTAAGTAACTCTGTACTTTTGTGGTTCCTTATAGTTGTCACGTTCAACCAATCTCCTACCATAGCTCCCCATATTTCTGTTTTAACACAAGTGGTTTCCAAAAGCGACTCGAATTTAACATGTGTTGAAGTGTTATAACACAGAGGCATATGTATGCTGTACACCGTTCATTTAAATAGCATGTTAAAGCAGGAGAGAGGCTTTCGGCACGGGTGACTATTTCCATTATTATCCCCCATTTTCGTTTACTGTTTCTTCCACCCACCCCAAACGCCACTCACGCACGTAGCTTTTCCCCGCACCCGGTGATAACTCATATTTATAGGGTAACTTAGTTTTGTTACTTAAATGCAAAATGAAATACAAGGATTGGAAGAAAATGTGTCATGCATAACCTGCCTTTTCCTCGCTACATCGAAGAGTTGATCATAAGTCATGGCTATAGAATTGGGTTCGAAAATAAACTTCAGCAGTCTTCCTCGGCTAGTCGGCCCATTGCCCGATATCTTCCTACATATGCCGTTGTTTTATAGAAACCAACCTCTTTCAGTCGACCGAGCATACGCATTAACTCATCCCCGCATTCATTCTCTTACCAGCATCTAAGCTGTTTGTTTGGTCAAATCCCAATTCACTGACAGCGGCCACCAGCCACTACGCCAACGTCGAGCTCCCCATGCAGAGCGGGTCAGTTAGCGCCATTCGCGTTCTGTGCGCTGGATGGTACTACGTGTACGCCCAGATACCTTACCACTACAACCACCCGTCTCTTCTCGGCCACGAAATCGTCAGACTGGGCACATGCGGTCAGGACTATCGCGTGACATTATTGAAGACCACTGTTAACCTCCCAAATTATCAGTGAGTGATCTCTGTACGCTAGGAATTGTACACTTTTACGTAGACTTGCAATTGAATTCAATTGAACTTGAAATAGGCCTATACTATACGATTAAATAAATGTTTAACATATAGCCAATATGCCCCGATTTCTTAGGAATCGACGTAGCCTACAAATTCGGTTGTCATTTTTACTATCGATTATCTGTTTTCATTTCCAAGTTCAAATACATGATACACCCCGGAGGACACTCATTAGCTTTACAACATTCATTACATATTTAGAATATTAGTGCTGCACGTAGTGAACATTTCTTATGTTAAACCCTTTAAACAATAGCTGCGTTAAATAGTTTTGTAGATCTTTCTCCTAGAGATGATTGTGTTCCTCTCTTTGTAGTAGTGCTTGACGATCACAGATTTTAAAAATAACCGCCGTCTTAGGAATCAAATTCGCGAGAACTGTCCTTGAAATGAAGGTTGAAAAACATAAGAGATAAAGTAAGAAATCTGATCCCTTTCCCACATCAGATTTGCATAACAATCTCATGTTTATTCATGAAGAGAGTGAACAATGAAGTAATCTTTGGATTAGAATTGCAGCTATTTTGTTATTATACATTATATATATCTTGTACGCCCAGTCCAACCAGGCATGAGTTATAAACATCTTTTGTTTTAAAAGTAGAATTTATCTCTCAAAAATCGACCAATATTGGTTTGGGTATTTATGATTCAGAACTCAAATCGACAAATCTCAAATCGACAAGGGGAAGTGAACAATAATTGAATTCAAATTCCAGTTGTCGCCAATCAAGAAATCAGTTGTATTCTAAATCTTCTTTCGTTGGAATAAAAACCCGGACGATAATTTAAAGTCTATTCTTTATTCCGTTCAAGAGATTGCGAGAATGAATTTAAAGCAATTGGTTATGAGAATTGAACAGAGCATGCATCATGAATAAACATCGAGCATTGATCATTAAATCCAGCCGTTGTGAAATTCTTGCACGTCTAATCTTGGGCTACTCTCACCCACAGGAACTCCCGACAGTCCGATTGGAAGTACCTGGGCGGAATAGTCTTCCTGGAGGCGTCCAGTCACGTGGAGGTCAGGTCGAGTTTCCAACCAAGCTATACCCAATCCTATTTAAATCGAGATTCTGCCGCAAGAAATCAAGGGACATTCTTCGGTCTTTTTCTCTTGAGACGCACGTCCTTGCCGTGTAGCTCCATGTGTAGCAATTAAAAATACGTCATGAATTTCCCAGATGTATACCAGATGGTGGTACATCTAGAGTTCATTTCGTTTGTCCGGTGAACAGCAAAACATTCGAACTTACCACGATAGCCGTGTCCAAAAGTCGGTTCAGCGAACAACGTTTTATTCGTCGTTTATGGGGTTTCAATGTTTATTAATTCTTCGACAAAGTAATATCAAACAAGCCGGACCATTCTGGCAGAGAAATTTCATGTCAAGAACAAATATTTTCTACTAGCTTAATTAAGAAGCATCTTCTGTTTAAACCGATGACGACCGCATCTAATGACCTTTTTTTAAATTGAGTGTTTTAATGTCATTTGAAGTTGCCGGTTGCAGGGGACGGGCCATGTATTGGTCTTTTGTGCCCTACATGCGCATACCTACATGCGCATTCCTACATGCGCATACCTACATGCGCATACCTACAT
>JAODAG010365819.1:0-16681 GCA_027574785.1 Orphnurgus asper
GGAGATTTCAATGTACCTTACAAACAGTTCAACTTACTATATATATATACAACTAATGAATATCTAGTAGTATGTCTGTCTAATGCATATCTATAGTAGCATGCCTACCGAGTGGAATATCATCCATACCTTCGCACTTGCAAGAGAGTGAACACTAATTGTCGTCTCCAGATAGACACTACAGAAAACTCCCTGTGTGGTACTATTCTGGTACATGCAGGGTTGTCATCAATGACCATGGTTTCAGCGGTTTATGGCATTAGGTTTATTCTTGGGAAGAGCCATACCACATCTTTATACCTGCAGAATTCGCCCCCCACCCCACCCCATGAGATCAGATAATACACTATCCCCAAACTGCTGTATCACTAAAATAGTAACCTTTACACCTACCACAACAAAAGGATATTGGCTAGGGTGTAATAATTGATATTTTATAGTCTTTGCATCATGTTTAGTGTATGTAGCGTCGAAGGATGCACATGATTGACACTTGAACAGAATTGAATTCCTATCTCAGTAATCAGTAAATTCCTAAACCAGTAAGCAGTTTGATGGGATGAAGACGCCCGATGAGTATTGTTTGAAACATCTTCATTTTAGCAGGGCCTAACGTTGCTGAAATCAGTTACGAGGTTCAGTATCAATATGAAAGTGTCGCTTGTAGTTATAACGGGGGGGGGGGTATCCGAGGGAAGCAGTGTGGGACAAGCATTTGAGGCTTCACGCTATTGAAGGCTGTACTTAAATAGCAAACATCAGACCGGAAATTTGAAGATGGCCACGATTGAAACCATCAAAGTTAGAAGTTTACCTGCCCTCAGAGGTGATTGAGTCGTAATGTTTGCTTGATGGTCGTCGCACATCTCTGGAACAACTGGTGCCAATGAATGGTTTCTCCGATCATTTACCAGAAAGGAAGGAGAATATGGTACAAGTTGGAACGGCGACGCCTGTGGTTGCCGCACGACTGTCTGTCTCTGCGCCATATTGGTAACCGTTCAGTTTACCTGGAAACAAGAATGGAGAACAAGTAATTCAGTAGGCACATCTTAGGTACGTCTTTGTCAAGTTTCAAAGAAGGAAACACCAGGGATTTATCAAATTTGTCACAAAATGTAACAGCAAAGCAAACATCATTGATGACTACTACATAATAAACTACAAAATTAAGCTAGTACTATAGTAGCAGAGTGAAACATCACAAGAGTGATTCTTAAGTTAAACATCTCATGGTACACCAATCTGTCCAATAAGAAGTCATTAATAATTTTAAAAGTGACTGTAAACACAATTACTTTATATACCAATAAATATGTCAAGTGATCAGTGAGTTGCCCTGGCAACTGTGGTAACTCTCACTACTAGCTCACTGGAGATTCTATTATTTAGAGATATTTCATTGCTTATTGAGGGAGATAATATTTCTTATATCCTCCAAATTGTAATAGCCTGCAAGAATGTGGATTTATGCAGGCCTTTGGACAGAAAAGAATAAACGTAATGATCATATGTTAGACAATGGTATGACTAAGTCAAATATACAACTCATCCGATTGGTGGATGTCCAGCATTGCAGGGTTTTATTTAAATTAACATTCATGTCAAAAGCTGATTTTTCTTTCAATAAGAATAACATATTATATGGAAAGATGAGGCTGTATGCATGTATAGTCGTCCTATAAACAGACTGCTGGATTGTTCTGCCGGGTGTTTTCTCGATATACATACATATGCTTCATGTACGCTTACATACCACTTCAAATATACTACATGAGCATGTGTGTATATAGGTTAGGGAGTATAGGCTGGTATAATACATATACTATGATTTGAGGTAGTCTCAGGCTTACACTGAAGTACATACCAATAAGTTCCTCAGACAGTTGATTGGCAAATTGGTCATGGGAATGCTAGATTTAATTATATACCTCATGGAAACAATCTTCAGGAAGTTCAGGTTGAAAAAGATCTTGGGGTTATCATATTATCTTCTGTGATGACTTCTAAAAGTTCGAGGCAATGTGCAGCTGAAGCAGCTATAGGAAGGGTAACAGGATTTTAGGAATGATTGTGTGCAGTTTAACTTTTCTTCAGAAGGATATAGTGGTTTGGCTCTACAAGCAGTTTGTTAGGTTTCATTTGAACTGCTGTAAAGGCATGGAATCAGGCTACTACTTTTCAACGGGTAGGCAGTTATATATTGGAAAGGTTCAGAGAAGGGCTTCTGTCTTCCTTATAGTCAAATGTTAATTGAAGTATCTTAATTTTACTTCTCTTGTGGAGTTTAGATGATTTGAAGCATCATATTTAAAAGTGTCTATGGTTTTGTCTATTTAGCCAGTTTCAGCAATGTAGGTTAGATTGCTAGAAGAATTTCTACTCACAGATATGTGGATTAGTCTGCATGATTGGCTGTAGTGTAGGCATATAGCCTGATCTTATTATATGCACTTTTGAGTTCTGTTAGTTTCTTGTGGTTTGGGGTCAATGCTTTTGGGGTCTGTCTATGAGGATGCTTGTCCTTCATGACCCTTTTCTTACTAACAATACTCATCATTACTGGTGATTAAGATAACCCATGCACTTCGACAGGCAAGAATAATCTTGAGCTCTAAACCAAAGCACGATATGATATAGCAACTGACCAGCCAAGCAGTCTAAAAGTAGCCTCGCGCATTATGCATGTAAATAAGGTGTGCATATGGGAACGTTATGTCGCTAGTCTACTATAGTACAAGTCAAGTATAACTATAAGCCTAACATACTAGCTAGGCCTAGCCTACATAACGTTAGGCAATTAACATGTGTACTAAGCTTACTCTTTGTAAACAAAGTTAGGCTATTCAACAAGCTCACAGTCAATCAGTGCCTAGCTGTGTCAGAATTAATATCTAATTCAATCAATTCTTGCTAGGTATAATATGTTACGCACTACATAGGAAGATTCGATTTCTTGTTACGTGAACTATGCTTACTGCCAGGTTGTCTGTCTACTGTCTTCCTTTGTGACTGTGAGAGGCTACACTAGCCTAGCTCGCTATCGTACGCCGTACAGGGCCTACCCCCAATCGTGGCTTATAAGTATAAAAATAATGGAACGCTGATAGTCCACGTGTTACACAACTATCGTTGAATTCCGCGCGTGCCTATATCAATTGCTATGTACTAAATGTATGTAAACTGAAAGGTATAGGCCTTATAATGCACAGAAAAATGTATACACTCGGTGAAAGGTATGTACGCGCGAGGCATACACTCGGAAAGGTATCATATGTTATCTGTGGTTATATCATGCGCGCGGAAATGTTGCACGCAGAAATGAATACACTCTCAATTCATGCACCTAGTAGTGTTAAAGTGCTGGTGATATCCCTTCATCCTTTCTACATAACGCTTGTTAAATACGTAGCTTGAACTTTTAGAGGACCGAGGCACTCGCTCGGAGGCTAATTGTGCTAGAAAGTGTTCGCTATGGTCCAAACCCCTGATGCAGACCTCCTGGATTTCAAACACTGCACCCCTTAAGTTTTGAAAATATTGCTTGCATATGGGCCTCACTCTGGCCACACACACATATCTCAAAAGGTAGTAGTATTTCCCACGGCCAACCCCACCACAATCTCCTTCAGAAATATTCAGTGGACCCACCACTGCAAGAGTGAATTTCTGTGTCCTACTATCATGACATGGCTACAAAATTTGCAGTTATGTCCGTTCATCAACGGACGGTCCTGGCGGCACACGTTCGTGTCGGAGTCTGGGAGACGGCCCGTAGAAAAATGTGACAAATACTGGTGGATCCAGAGCCGAAAAGGATCCTGAACCACAAATACCCTAAATTCTACCATTATCGGAAAAATATGCATCAATACCAATCACACTACTAGCACACACCAACGACACAGGCAAGTCATTCCATACATCTATACCACTCTCTTAGAATTGAGCCGGGGAGGTTAGATAGTATAGGCCAAAAGGATCCTGAACCACAAAATACCCTAAATTCTACCATTATCGGAAAAATATGCATCAATACCAATCACACTACTAGCACACACAACGACACAGGCAAGTCATTCCATACATCTACCACTCTCTTAGTACTTTCTTACGCTTATTGTGCGACCAATTGAAAAAACTCACGAAACATCAGCCAAAACCGTGGAGAACTTAATGTAAGCTTCAGAAAGCTTCAGATGTACCAGACGCTGCTCATATGTCAGGGAACTAATCGAATCGGATTAATTTCGAGGACTCTCAAGAATAAACATATCCTTACTAGCCAAATATGGATTCCATGCCTGAATAGCATACCATACTCCAGATGAGGCATTACCATCTGTTTATGCAATCTAAGAACAATGCCCTTGTGAAGAAACTTAATATTTCGCCTAATCAACCCTAAAATCCAATTTGCCCTCCTAGCAGATTCGACACACTGCTTAGATGGTTTTAATGAAGAATCCAAATACTAGGCGGCCTAGACCGAGATCTTTCTCCTGCAGTGAACCACCTCAAAATTTCTACCGTCAATGTTATAGACTTTCCTCACATTACCATTAGATGCAAAACGATGTCTGGGGAAGAACCGATAATTCCCCTCCCCTACTTTTTTTTCGTGTGGGAGACAGGGCCGGATTAAGCATTTCGTGGACCTGGGGCTGAACTTTGATAAGGGGTCCTATGAGATGTGTGAAAAGGTCATAAGTTAATGAAACTTACTATTAAATTGCAACTTTCCTTGCTTATGCAGGCCTACTTAGTTTCAAAAACAAAAATGTGTATATCATAGACAATAAAATATTTTCCCCATGTCGCTTGTGGCCTTTTTTTTTCAGTTGGCCTGGGGCTGCAGCCCTCTCATCCCCCGCCTAGTAATCCAGCGGTGGTGGGCCGGAGACCAGATTGATCTAGCCGTCGTATTTGACAGCAGGTGCTTAACGGTTGATATTATTGTCCAAATTGGCTCCCCATGTAAAGAAAACTTCTTCAGTTCGAACTTAGTTCCTAGTTGCTGTGAAAACGCGGTAATTTTCGCTGCTGCTGAATTGATTCAAAATTTTCAAACAAAACGTTCTCCACAACTTTGTCGAATAAAATCAAAGGAAGAATTTTACTGAGCAAGGTAAGCATGATGTGTGGGTGGGTGTGTGTGTGTGTGTGCGATTTCATATGTAAGCAAAACAATTTAGAAATGAACATTAATGAACAGTAAATCCGGCAGTCTGTATCGTTAATTAGGCCTAACGATAGGAGTACATTATTACGAGTACGATTCCTGCAGGCTAGGATTGGAATACGCCTAACGTATTGTATTCACCACATTCACACATGTTAAGCTAGTACTGTATGTAGTCTGTAGTACTAGAGTAGTAAGTAGTACTACTCAGTACTAGTACTACTCGGTACTAGTAGTAATAACCAGGAAGCATAATATTGACACTAACACTGCTGCAATCAAAATTTGATTTGGGCCACCAGTTCTGCAAAAAAGGTAGGCTATATAATGTGTTTCTTTCTGGGAAGGTGTCAACTTTGACTGAGTAACACCTCCCTGATATTTTGACAAAATATCTTTGAAGAAAACTTTAAATTAAGGGACGTCACCGGCTCTGCACTGTCACAATCACGTAATAATTACGTATTAAAGTATTAGTAGTCGTGGATGTTGGGTGATGTCTACGTGGGGGGAAGAGGATGGGGGTAGTGAGGAGAGATTGCACTACAGTTTGAAGCAACGTATGGTTGTCAATCAACGACAGTGATATTACGAAGTTAGCCAAACCAGTAATGCTGTATTTTTCATGTTTAATAATGGTTTCGGTACTAAATATGTTTGTTATGGAATTGTGCCAATCCCAGTGTCCACACAGCGTGCGCCTGGCGTGTACACGCTCAGCGGTGTGTGTATGTGTTTACCACTCCGGCCTTGCGTACATAATATCGAATAAGTTACATAGGCTACAGTCCCATCTGCATACAATGTACACAGTAAAACTATAGGCTATGCCTATATATAAACCAAGGGAAAGAAATACTTTGTAGGACAGCAAAATGCAAAATAGATAGCACACGTTTACATTTAAGGGATTGAAACATTCCGGAGTGTCCTAAGTGACAAGGCAGTAGCCTGCCGCAGAAGGTGGGGGGGGGGGTAGTCAACTGAGATTGACATGTTATAATGTTATGTTATAATGAAAAATAAAAATGATTATAAACATAATAAGGAAAGTGTTACATCACAGGTGATGCTAACGTTAGGACAACTCACATTCACAGAGCAATGAGCTACACATTACGTGGCACTACAGTACACTCGCCCAATAAACTTTCGAAAATTGGATTGAGAAGCAGGAATACAGTACAATAGTGTTTAACTGCATAAAGTAGTACTACTACTAGTACTACTACTAGTCGGGCTAGTATGATTGTCTGCTACAGTGCTAGCCTAAGGCTAAATCAACTATATGCTATTGCAAGTCGCAGTACAAGTACACTACTAGAACTTTAATACAAAATCATTTTATGATGTTAAGATATTTAAGACCTCCATAGCCCAATGATCTCCTTCCAAGTTTCATCATTGGATTGGGGCTACAGTCTAGGCCACGATGGTGTCTAGGCATATAATGTAGTCCTTAACTTAAGGTTTAAGTTTGAATATATCTTATGCAGTACTAGTAGTAGTACCAGTAACCTACATGTAGACTACAGTATACCATACATTAAACAAACCTTGAAAACTAGGCCATTGTTTCCACTAATAAAGTAATAGATTGTTTAAAAGTTCTTTGTATTTACTATACTTTGTATTACAGTTGTACAACTTACAAGTTAGTAGGCCTATACTACTGCAGTGTAGGGATGGTGATAAGTTTCCCTTATTTTTGATAAACCAGTGTATGTAGGACTGGTACACAAATGGTACACAGCATGGCTGCATCATTTGGCACATGGTTGGTGGCGTCATGTTGGCACAAATATACACGTTTGGTGCCCATTGATGTGTTAAGTTTGTAAATTGGTGTTTGGTGTTAAATTTTGTACTAGATTATGATAACAGAAAGTTTTCAGAGTAAATGACGGCTAGTGCGATAGTTATCGGTTGTTTAGTTTCCGAATGGATATTTTAAATATATGTTTATGGATGTTGGACTATTTTTTTTATTTTTCTTCGAAGAAGCTGGGCCTGCAGTGATTTACATTGAATTAGTGTATGTGACATGTGCTTGGAACATTTGTAATATTACTGTATGAATATTAGTATAAGATAATCATGTTACAGGGGGCATTTTTCACACAATGTTAAATGCATTAGGCTAGCCTTGCGACTGATTGGCATTACACATTTTTGGTTCCTATGTGTAAATTTTTACTTGCAAGTTGTGGTCAGCAGGTGTTTGGAGTTAAATTTTGTACTAGGAATGGATACAAATAAACAATTTTGAGAATAAATTACAGCTATTGCGTTCCGGCGTATTGGCTTATGGTACATATCAGGCGATTTGTTTCTTAACAGATATTTTAGCTATATTTATGGATGATGGACTAGTTATTTCATTTCCTTTGAAGAAGCTGTGCCTGATATTTACATTGATTTATAGTGTATCATTTGTTAGGCGTCTGTATGTAACATGTTTTGAACATTTCGGACATTACATGCTAATCTTATTACAGGGGAAATTTTTCACACAATATTAAATGTATTTGGCTAGTTGTAAATTTCTGCCCTCCCATGTAATTTGGGATGTTTTTGTATTGTAAATCTTTAAGGCTAAGCATAGCAAATAATTAATATAGAATACTGTGAAAACTTCCAGAATAGCCTATTCATGCCTATCACACTTCATAAATCATATTATTGGTGTTAAAACTTGATCAACAGGGATTAAGGAGATTCATGGATCTATTGATGGGATTAAAAGCATAAAGAAACTGGTATAAAAAATGTTGTAGGCCTACAGTATGAGCCTTATGCTTTATCAGCATTTCATCTGAATAAAATCTTGAATGGCTGGAGTCAACCTCGGAAGATGGAATCAGAAGTAGAATCAGAAGTAAGAAAGAGAAACTCAGAATATGATATCGGCGATCAAAATGTATCCTCCGATGAACCTTTCACGGACGGAAGCGACGATCAACTTGAAAAAGACCTCACTGAAGTTAGGCTCTTGAAGAAAAATGACAGTAACTGTAAGTTGTTCATTAAATTTAGGTGGTTTATTTTTTTACCGGTCCAGCTTAATTATGGTCACGGACGGTCGTTAGACCGGAGGCGCGTCCGAATCGATTGATATCACGTTTCTCTTTAAATGAGACGTGTGGTCGTCACGCCTAACGTTATCTGTGTCCTGTCTTTTCCCCCCGATCCGCTTAATCGTGTACGTGGGTCTGCAACACAGTTCACGTGAACAGATTGGATATTTGTGAAAGAATGAATCCGATAAATATCGGCCAATTGATTATTTATTGGAAGCTTCATTTTCTTACTTTTCATTATGGTAGGCCAATATCAAGGCAAAAATCAGTGCATTCCGTTCCACCCGAAAAAAATTGCGGTAAATTTGACCTAACTGTTACACTTTTGACGGTGACAACAATAGTCACAACAATAGTCACCTCCCAACATATACTTTTTAAGATTATCCTTTTTTTTTTCTTTTTAAGGTGTTGGATGTTTGTTTGATCAAACTAGAGCAATTTTGATTTGATTTGCTCCTTTATAGTCACCTTGTGTCCCTCTTCTTAACAGGTCCTACAGTACCATATTTTATTTATTTTTGTCCTCTCACCATATGCAAATAACAGATCTATGGCATTGCCAGCTGGCCTATTTATAGCATCAGTTGCTGGCTAATAATACTTGGCCAACAAATATGGTGCATTTGTTGGCCTTAAAGTTTCTCTTCCATGTTTGGGTCCAGTTTCTTGTGAAACCCCAAAATTAGTTGTAATGTACATGGCCCCTAAAATTAACCACAAAAGATACCATGCATGATGTATGGTCTCCTGTTAATCCTGTGCTTGAAAATCCTGGCTTGCCATCAAGATGTACAGCACATTCACGGCTCTACGTTTATAATTCAAACATAACCCCCTTTGAGGAGATTTTTCTTTCTTTCACGTGCAGCGTGCATCTTCTGTCTCCGTAACGAAAATGACGAGTTCAAATTTGGAAAGTTTTACCAAGATACGTCTCTGAGGAGAGTGATCAAGGCTCATCATTACTGCTTGGTTTGTGGCTTTCTTCCATCGGTCTTTCTCACATTTACCTCTCACTGGCAATTGTAAAGAATTGGCATTGCATTGAACTCACTTTTTGAAGTCACAACGCTGCATTCTGATTGGTCGAGAAGCCTTTAATGACCGGTCTCCATTGGGATGCTTACCAGCGTGATCCATTCCTTCTTTGGTGGAAGTTGAAAATAACTTTGTTAAAATCATGTTGCTGCTTTCATCAGCGAGTAGGAAGAGTAACAAACAGTGGTATTAATGTCACCTTTTTAAAAGATGATTTTACCCACCCCCCTTCAGTTTTTATTTTAGAATTAGGTCATCGTTACAAGTACCAGGCCTAACCAGAGAGACACATACCGTATGGCTAGTACTAACTAGCCATACTGCTATTACTAACTAGCCATACTGCTATTACTAGAGAGAGAGAGCAACACATTGAGTAATATTCATTCACGTCTAAATCGTCACTCCCGGTCCCCCATTCGGCAATAGAGAAACTAAATCTCACCTGGTGGTCATTCCCTAATTTATAATCGGTATTTATGGTCCGCAGATGTATAATTGGTGGTAGGCTTTTTACAACCTGGAATAGCTCCACTGATCAAAAAGTTTTTTTTTTCTCCAACCTTCAGTTTTTCGCCAGTGGCCTCTGTCAGAATGGGAAAGTTAATGAAGGGATTCAAGGTTTCCTAGGTGCAGACATACTGAAGGAGGTAACCAGAGCTAAAAGACTGGTATGTTTTTATTCTTATGTGTCTTAGTTTTATCGGTATTTTCTTTTTTAATTTATAAAAGATGGCCGTCATAAGTTGTGTGAGGTGCAGTCGTCCTCGTCGAGAAATTTTTGAAATTTTATACCCTCGTCTGAATAATTGTGAAGACCAGGGAGCTAGGTAGCAAAATTTTATTGCCGGTTAAAATACGGTGGTGGGGCCTTGCTGTGATTAAAAACTGACGAATGGACAGCGGAGAGGTTAATCGTTGAGGTTTTGCTTCGCAGTTGCGTGCGGTTTCGGCCCAATTACAACCCAATTGTCTAGTCCCGCGTGTCGGCTTAGGGACCTTAAGTGGCCCCCAGAGTGGGCGGTCCCGGGCCCTGGTTTGGGGGCCGCCCGCCGCCAACCAGCGTAGCTATCAGCCCCGGTGGAATCTCTCGTTTCCGGTTTGGACGGGGACGTTTCAGCGTGCTGTAAGCTTCGTTGAAGTTTCGTAGTATATCAAACTAATTTGCATCTGCTCGATCGAATTAATTTATAGACGAGGGCCCCTCCCTTGATAGTTGCTGAAAATGTCCCGCAGGGTGTGGCAGCATCCACCCGTTTCGGGAGCGTTCGACTATGCAGGTACGAAATCACTCGAGGGCGTGCTTTCATGTTTTTTTTCTCGTTTTCTCCCCCCACATCCCCACAGAGGTGTGCCTACTGCAAGAAGACCGGAGCGTCCATCGGGTGCGGCATCAAGAAGTGCAAGCAGTCTTACCATTACCCCTGCGGCAAAGAGAACCAGTCTATATTCCGCTTTTATAAAAACTTTGAGTGAGTGTCTCGTTCGATGAATTTGACCCGAGGGGGTGTCGAATGCGTTGGTCGTCTAACTCGACGTTAGGAGGCCTCCAGACGTCAGACGTCCCCTGAAACTTATTGTACATTTGTGTATATATATATGCACTTGTAAACACTTACTTGTTGAGTAGTGAATAATCAAGTATTTTATCATTTTAAAGGAACCGGAGAAGGGTGGGGGGGGGAGTTAGATATGATCTGTCCACCAGTATACTGTACAGTGTGGTATGTTCTTGTTGGTCACAGTTTCAGCTAGTAACTCAATAGTTTGTAATATGAGTGTTTCTTCTCTTAAAACTGCTAATACAGCAAAATGTGACATCATAGTAAATAAAATGTTTTTTTTTCCCTATGGCCGATTTCCTATGGCCGAAAGCATCAAGAACCTATGCATTCAAGTCTAAATAGTAAAGGTAAACACTTTCATGTTTCTTCATGTGTGTGCACAGGTTTTAATGTAGCAGCAAGATGGATCATTACATTGTGTTTCTGGCCAAGGTTCCATGCTCAAAAAGGGCGCAGTGGCCAAGCGTTTTAGAGACTGTGGCTATGTAGTGGTCATTGACCAATGTATTTTTGTAGCCTGAGGGAACCAAGGCCACTAATTATCTCCACAACTACGGGTCCAATTTTGCAGTATTTACTGGAGTCTAAAATCATGCTGTTGATTTGAATCGTTATTATTCATGAAGAAGAAAATAAGCCAAGAAGAAATAGCAGATCTGCTTGTAAACAACCTTTCTCAAGAAAGGGACAGGAGTTCTCCTTATAGAGAAGTTGCTGCCTATTATTTTTGGGTGTAAATTAGCGCGCATACTTAATGATTGGGCAGGCGCCAAACATTAAATTCTCCAGAGATATCAAACTCTCCAAAGGGGAAAAGCTCGACTTTATTCGTACTTCGCGTACGAAGCTGACAATGGAGACACGTTTCATTGTAATGCAGATGTTTTTTTTTTATTTAATTTTACATCAAGGTAAACTATTGGAACTAAGGAATGTAGCATTTTCCTCACACCCTAATCTGGCCAGCGAATGACACAACCTCGACATCACTGTCAAACCAGTATAGAACCTGACAGAACCTCGAGTGTGAGAATTATCGCCTGAATTATAACTACCGATAAATTGTTTTCAAAAATTGGTTTTTGGTATAGTTATCGGGTTAAGTGTCATGTTATAAAATGTTTATTTTAACCCTTTAATTACTTACCAAAATGATTCTAGAGAGACAAGTTTGCAATGGTAATCCCATATACTGCCTACCGTGCACGATTACATTCTTAGAGATCCCGATTTTTCTTGCCAGAATAATCTGCCTTTCCAACAAGGAATATCTACAGTTTAGAGACAAGACGTTGAGATTGGGAAGATTTTTTTGCAGGTGAAAAGCCAAACCCAGCATCTGCCGATTGGAAACAACCTTTCAAAATAGATCGTTCCACATGCTTGCAGTGAATCGCGCCTTATAGCTGTAGCCTTTTAAGCCGACGACCTGCTCTTCCTTTCACCCTCCAGATCCTTCTGTCTGAAGCACCTCCCCGAGCAGAGGTACCCCGACGGAGAAGCTCTGAATACCTCCCTGATAAATTGTCCAGTCTGTCTCGAGCATGTCCCCAGCGAGACCAGCTTTGGCGTCCTCAAAACGCCTTGCTGTCACAACACGTACCTACACAGGGATTGTATACAGGTAACCTCTAGAATGCTTTGCTGTCACGACACGTACCTGCACAGGGATTGTATGCAGGTAACCTTTAGAATACCTTGCTGTCACGACACATACCTGCACAGGGATTGTATGCCCAACGGGTTAGCAGCATATCTGTTTCTCAAGAACAGTCTCTATCAGAGTGGGCATAGAATCCAGTCATACAACGTGCAACATATTTACTATGTGCACTGCAGTGGGTGGGTGTAGTATCCAATCATACAACGTGCGACATATTTACTATGTGCACTGCAGTGGGTGGGTGTAGTATCCAGTCATACAACGTGCAACATATTTACTTTGTGCACTGCAGTGGGCGGGTGTAGTATCCAGTCATACAACGTGCAACATATGTACTATGTGCAGTGGGTGGGTGTAGTATCCAGTCATACAGCGTGCAACATATTTACTATGTGCACTGCAGTGGGCGAGTGTAGTATCCAGTCATACAACGTGCAACATATTTACTATGTGCACTGCAGTTGGCGGGTGTAGTATTCAGTCATACAACGTGCAACATATTTACTATGTGCACTGCAGTGAGCATGTTTTAGTATCCAGTCATATAACGTGCAACATATTTACTATGTGCACTGCAGTGGGTGGGTGTAGTATCCAGTCATACAATGTGCAACATATTTACTATGTGCACTGCAGTGGGCGGGTGTAGTATCCAGTCATACAACGTGCAACATATTTACTATATGCAGTGGGCGGGTGTAGTACCCAGTCATACAGCGTACAACATATTTACTATGTTGCACTGCAGTTGGCGGGTGTTGTACCAAGTCATACAGCGTGCAACATATTTACTATGTGCAGTAGGCGGGTGTAGTAACAAGTCATACAACGTGCAACATATTTACTATGTGCACTGCATTGTGCAGGTGTAGTATCCAGTCATACAACGTGCAACATATTTACTATGTGCAGTGGGTGGGTGTAGTATCCAGTCATACAATGTGCAACATATTTACTATGTGCACTGCAGTGGGCGAGTGTAGTATCCAGTCATACAACGTGCAACGTATTTACTATGTGCACTGCAGTGGGCAGGTGTAGTATCCAGTCATACAGCGTGCAACATATTTACTATGTGCAGTGGGCGGGTGTAGTATCCAGTCATACAACGTGCAACATATTTACTATGTGCACTGCAGTGGGTGGGTGTAGTATCCAGTCATACAGCGTGCAACATATTTACTATGTGCAGTGGGCGGGTGTAGTCTCCAGTCATACAACGTGCAACATATTTACTATGTGCAGTGGGCGGGTATAGTACCCAGTCATACAACGTGCAACATATTTACTATGTTGCACTGCAGTTGGCGGGTGTAGTACCCAGTCATACAACGTGCTACATATTTACTATGTGCAGTGGGCGGGTGTAGTACCCAGTCATACAACGTGCAACATATTTACTATGTTGCACTGCAGTTGGCGAGTGTAGTACCCAGTCATGCAACGTGCAACATGCACTGCAGTGGGCGGGTGTAACCTAGTATGTTGTCATTACTGGACAATCTCTGCCGGCTCCTTTCTTGAAGACCATTCTGCAAGGTGGGCACGAAAACTATGGAACGCCGATGGTACAAAAACATAGCAATTTGTATTATACGCGTGGTAATCCAACAACAGAACCGTGGTCATAATTTGTGTACGATCGACGTTGCCGTAGAGAACTGGCTGTAAGTGAACGCGCAGACAAACCGAGTACATCGTTTTACTTGAGGTTGGTGCCTTTCCTTTCTTTCCAACAGCTGCAAGCTCTCTCCTCCGGTGTGTACTTCTTCCGATGTCCAATCTGCAATAATCAGAAAGAGTTCACAGATGAAATGCTGGCCTTTGGCGTTCACGTCCCAGAGAGGTGAGTACCATCATCGGAAAGGTCAGGTCCGAGGGTTCAATCGTGCTATCGACGCTCGTGCTACTTTTTTTTGCAACGATGCACGGTCGTATTTGATGGTATTCATTCCCTGATTTTTTTTTCATTTCGGACGTACATGAACTCTCTGGTGGGGGGGCCGAAGGTCGGTCGGCGAACGGTAAAGTCTGCGTGACTTTGGGTTTCGAATGGGATTTAAATACAGAGAAAGAACCACTGGAACGGTATCGAAGATGCATTTCAGTCTTCTTTAATTCCTGTTGAGTTGGAAACAGAACTCACATGTTGCAATGTTTTGTTTTTTCTGTTTAATGGTGACTTTGAGATACCTGGCGCCCTGAACCTTGCACGAGTCGATCAGTAGCATCCAGTCATCGGTGAACCTCTAGCTGAAAGGAACAGTGCAAATTTGGTTACGTTGCCAAGGAATAGTAAATCTGCGCATTCGTCATGGTGTGCGTGGGTGTGTATGTATGCGCATCTGCACCTGTGTACATATTGTTTATAAACGTGAATTGTCAACAAAGACATGTTGGATTAATGTCGTACTAGATGGGTAAATGCACCATGATAAGTAGATGTGCCCTGTTTAGCTGCTCATATCATGAATATTAATTAGTGGGCAGGGCTTAATGTAATTTTCTTAAAATGTCATTATCATGAGTGGGCAAGGCTTAATACTAACTAATTCGCTAAAGAAGCTTGTAAACAGTCGCTGAATATAACTTGTAACACAAAGTTCCTGAATATAGCTTGTAACACAAAATCTCAAGAACTGATGTGTATTCAATCCTAGCCCTGTTCTAGTGAGGTATTGTATAGTGCTGCCCACTGAGGCTGTTTTTATTATATCCACCAGGGATGCTGCATGGGAGAGGGATGAGGGCGCCTACCATGAGCTCTACCAACGTCACAGTAGGTGTGACATCGGGAGCTGCCTGTGTTCACGCGGGAGAGAATTTTCAAGAAAAAGCGGGTGAGTACCCTTTGATGTGTGAAGAGGAAGGTTGATAGTCTAGTAAGCTTGGTAGTCTAGTAAGCTTGGTTGTCTAGTATGTCTAGTAGTCTAATAAGCTTGGTAGTCTAGAAAACTTGGTAGTCTAGTAAACTTGGTAGTCAAGTAAGCTTGGTAGTCTAATATGTCCAGTAGTCTAGTAAGCTTGGTTGTCTAATATGTCCAGTAGTCTAGTAAGCTGTCTCGTATGTCCCGTAGTGTAATAAGCAAGTAAGCATGCTGTTCTAATATGTCCAGTATTCTAGTAAGCTTGCTTGTCTAATATGTCCAGTAGTCTAGTAAGCTTGGTTGTCTAGTAAGCTTGGTAGTCTAATAAGCTTGGTAGTCTAATATGTCCAGTAGTCTAGTAAGCTTGGTTGTCTAGTATGTCCAGTAGTCTAGTAAGCTTGATAGTCTAATATGTCAAGTAGTCCAGTAAGCTTGGTTGTCTAGTATGTCCAATAGTCTAATAAGCTTGGTAGTCTAGTAAGCTTGGTAGTCTAGTAAGCTTGGTAGTCTGATATATCCAGTATGTCCAGTAGTATAGTAAACTTGGTAGTCTGGTAAACTTAGTAGTCTTGTAAGCTTGGTATTTTGTGTTTCCAGTAGTCTAGTAAACTTGGTAGTCTAGTAGGCTTGGTAGTTTTGTGTTTCCAGTAGTCTAGTAAGCTTTGTAGTCTAGTATGTCCAGAAGTCTAGTATGTTCAGTAGTCTAGTAAGCTTGGTAGTCTAGTAAGCTTAGAATTTTGAGTTTCCAGTAGTCTAGTAAGATTGGTAGTCAATAGTGTGTTCAGTAGTCTAGTAAGCTTGGTGTCTAGTAAGCTTAGAATTTTGAGTTTCCAGTAGTCTAGTAAGATTGGTAGTCTAGTATGTCCGGTAGGCTAGTATTTTCAGTAGTCTAGTAAGCTTGGTAGTCTAGTAAGCTTGGTAGTCTAGTAAGCTTGGTAGTCTAGTAAGCTTGGTAGTCTAGTAAGCTTGGAAATTTGTGTTTCCAGTAGTCTAGTAAGATTGGTAGTCTAGTATGTTCAGTAGTCTAGTAAGCTTGGTACTCTAGTATGTTCAGTAGTCTAGTAAGCTTGGTAGTCTAGTATGTTCAGTAGTCTAGTAAGCTTGGTACTCTAGTATGTTCAGTAGTCTAGTATGCTTGGTAGTCTAGTATGTTCAGTAGTCTAGTATGTTCAGTAGTCTAGTAAGCTTGGTAGTCTAGTATGTTCAGTAGTCTAGTAAGCTTGGTAGTCTAGTAAGCTTGGTAGTCTAGTAAGCTTGGTAGTCTAGTAAGCTTGGTAGTCTAG
>JAODAG010365930.1:3143-16297 GCA_027574785.1 Orphnurgus asper
CTGCTTACGTCAGAAACAGAATGTGGCGAGACTTTTTCCAAAACATCCAGTCTCACTTTACAGTAAAGGTTCTATTGGTTGCTCGTCGAAAAACCACTGAAAATTTATGCCTACTTCCACCCTGACCAATATCAGCCAAAGATGGGATTACTGGAACAATTAATAGCTTGTAGAGCAATTCCTCTTTATCAAACTTTCTTAGTTTATGTGTTGTAAACCAAACATGTGCGTGATCTTTGTTGGCATGAAAGCACCATTTTTATTTTTTTACTTAGGCCTAATTATGACAGATTACGATAAGTATATTATCCAGAAATTGTATTTTTCCCTTCACTTGTTACGTCTACATAATAAACAAAGTCCCTTGACCTTCATTGCAGGACCTTCAGAATGAAGTGGAGGAGTATAGGGACGTGGAGTCTGTTCACGATATCACCCCACTCCTGACCAGGCACATGGACGACAGCACCAAGAGTAACATCGACGCTAGATGTAAAGTACTCCGTCAGGTAAATCATTCAAAACAATCTTCAATTCTCGAGAAGTTCATACTCCTGGAGTTTGTCTTCCTTTTTTCATATTACTGTAGGCCTCACAGACTTGAGGTTGGACAGAGATGGTGTTCCAGACTTAGTCTCACATCATGCATGTCCTCTCTCTTGTTCACCAGAAACGAGAGACTATAAAAGAAATCCTTAGCACACACGTTGACACCGAAGAAGTTGATGTCTCCCTCCAGCGGACGGTCAGAGACGAGACTGCCAGACTCCAGGCATGGTTGATGGGGGCAGCAGAGGTCATCGAAGACTCGGACCCTAGTAGTTCTGCTAAAGAGAACTTGATCAGAGATAGGATGGCCAGTTTAAAGGTACGGCGTCGTTCACTCACTGTATCATTCACTCACTGTATCATTCACTCACTTCCAAGGTTTGTTGTCAGTCATGGTCTTGTAACACTTCTGAGACTCAAACCAAGATCCTGACGACTACGCCAATTACCGTTACGGAGAGCACAGCGGAGGTAGAAGTTTAATTTAAGGTAGTAGTTTAATTAAGGTAGTTACATTATTGGGAAGTGTTTTAGTGTTTTATTTTTTTTAGATAATACGAAAGACCTATCATCTCTCTCTTCCCCAATTTTAGTCTTCTGTCTCGACTCTTCCTAATTTCGTTTAATATTTATTTATAAAATATCTGCGCTTAGGAGCCAGTCTTAATCTGTTATAACTGCACACAAATAAGACTTGTGTAAAAGTCAATCATTGTCTTATCACACTTGTGAGGCTTGTGTAGTCAGTCTTCATGTGTTATAATTACTGCACCAGTTTTAATAATTACACGCTTTTGCAGCTCATATGGCCAGTTTTATGAACCTTTGGTAACTGCACACGTCCAAGGCTGATGGTCAGTCTTAAAATAAGACACTCCTAAACGATTTTGCCGAGGGAGGGTTTGTGTTTGTTAGAATAACATCTTTTCAGAGTTTCCAAAATAAGAAAGCATGCACTTGCTTTCAGAGGAGCGCTAGACTCTGTAGTGTAGAGTTTATTAGCGTTGATTTGCTCGATTTAGTAAGTGTCGGACGCAAAAGTGAAGTGGAGGGAGAAGTTATAGCAACACCATTGCATTTATAATGAATTCCCACCGAATGTGCAGCTACGTTATAATTATATCATCTCCCTCTTTTGTTTTAGACGATCCTCGTCCAGTTCATGGAACGCCAGCCCGAGCTGAATTCGCTGAACGGCATGGGGTACCGGTGCAGCCTGGACGCGGAGAACACCCGGGAGCTGGCCGAGCTCAACGCCAAATGGAGCCACCTCTCGTCCCGTCGGTCGGAGAAGTTTTGCCGCCTGCAGACGACCCTCCTCCAGCAGCAGGACTTCCAAGAGAAGTGCGAGGCCTGGAGCTCGTTCTTGACCGAGGCCGAGGGGAACCTGGCGGTCGACATCGCCGGCAGCTACGAGAGGTTGTTAGAACAACAGAAGGTGTACGACGTAAGTGGCCCGAAGTGGCGATGGGTGCGTTTCCTTTCGACGGGAAGGGAAAGCAGGACTTGAAACGTTTTGTTTGTTAAAAGCGATCGATATGTTTTTTGCAGATTTCCAGGATTTTTTATAAATAGGGGGGCGCGGAGAGGATCAGTAATCAAAACTCCCCTTTTTTTCACAGTAGTTGTAAAGCAAACAAAGGAAGCAAATGTTGTTTTAATGAGGTACGTAAGAAAAACAGACCTATCCTTACTTACTATTTTGGGTTACTCCTTCCTCTCTCCTGACAGCTCTTCGAGTCCGACATCTTCAACCGCCAGCAGATCCTGTTCTCCATCATCAGCGACGGACAGAGGATGATAACGGAGGGGCAGGTGGAAAACCCTCGGGAATTCCAGAACAAACTGGGCCAGCTCAACGAGCAGTGGCACAACGTCATACGGAGGACGGGCCAGCGCAAGGACGTCATCGACAAGAACATCGGGTGAGCAGCAGCAGCAGCAGTGTAACTCCGGGGGGGGGGGAACGCCGTCCGATGGTACAGGTGGCATAACGAGCGTGGGAGGGAGGACACGTTGTCACTCGTTGGACAGTTCGTGGAAGACATTTCGCAGCACCACTGTCATTTAATGTGACGATGGTATATGAGAGCAATTCACGAACGGGGGAAACAAAAACCAGCCAGGTTTAATTAGTGGAAAGGAAAGGTTCATCACTGCTCACAATGTCTAGCTTTCCTATAAGCTAGGAATTACTACCTAAACAGAAATGGTCACTCTCCTCCCATCATGAATTTGCAATGTCATGATGTTTAACTCCAGGAATAACAATTCTGTCCATCTTCCCAAGTCATAAAACTGTTATATAACATTTAATTGTATAAAATGTATAAAATACATTACAGACACAGAGATAATAGACACATTGGATACATTTTCACTGAGGCCGCATGGGCTGAGATTTTTACGAGTTGTGACAGTCAGCTGTTTATTTTTCTGGGATATCAAATTCTTTCAGCAGTTTTTAATTATCGGCACAAATCCAGGAATCTGCAGGTGGAAAGACAGATTTGTCCTTCCCAACGTAGTTGAACCCCGTGGCTTGAATTCTTTGATAGGCCAGAATTTATATACTGCTCATGCTCTCAATAATTAGATACTTTTGTGATGTCATAATTGGCCAGTTTGGAATTCTGATTCCTGTGACACATAGGTATAGGAAATGGGGAAAGGTGAAGAGAAAGGGGTATATATATTTCAGCCCTCCCACCCCAGGCATGAACTACCCTTATCTCCTCCCCCTCAGTTTTGAAAGGTTCGATAATGTTTGTGGATGATATTAAAAAAACGTTTCAGAAGCAGTGACTACAGACACTTTCGTGCACATTATCTATTTTGAGGTTTTGTAATCATCGTTTGTCGAGTATATATACAACTATAGCAATTTGAGTGGCAACCGGTTCCCTTCAATTTTCACTGCAACAATTATACCGCTCTGCTGCCAAACTCAGTAATCATTTTTGATCCATTTTAACTTGCAGAAAATGGCAAAACTACCAAAAGTGTCTTTCTAAACGGACCCAGTGGCTCAAGCACATGGAGGCAGCCTCTTCAATGTACAACGTCGGCGCCGAATCCTTGCAGTCATTGAGAGGCCTCCACGCGCAGGTCAAGGTGAGGAGCGCAGAGTTTAGCTCCGGGTGTGCCCCGTCATCGTTGGGGGGGCAGCTAGCCGGAGGGGTGAGACTGGGGTGATGTACGTACGATGGGGGGAAGCAGGTTATACTAGCGAAGAGACGAGAATTGAACGATCCATGGTTAAACTTCGCCGATTCCAGCATTGTATTTTCGCCTCTCAGAGATATTATAAAACGATCTAAACGTAGACACTTGCGACGAGCCTGTAACGTACAACCCCTCTGCTTTCACGTCGACGATAGAGACATCGGTGGATCGATGCTTTCATTGACTGCAGGATGCCTCGGTTTGAGGTTGTAATAAGCTCCTCTTGAACAAGTCGGCAGGCGGTGTTAGGTCGGAGGTTATTTTGTGAAATGAGGGCTGGAAGTGGCCAGGGTATTCGAATCGTTGCAAATCATTCTGAGTGACCAGTTTAAATTGTCCCAAGGGTTCATTTTGAGGTCAATTGAGATCTTATTTGGGAGAAAGTCACGGAGCCAGGGGTTGGTGCAGAAGGGTGCTGAATTTGACGTATAGTTAAATTGGCATTGTATCCCAATTCTATTGATTTGTGCCCTCCTCCACCCCCTTGTTTTGTTTAAACCCTGAATCCATAAGTAATTAAATGATCATTGCACAAATTAAAAAAAAAAATTTGCATCTCATCGTAAGAAGCTGTTGGTCCTTTCACTGTCTTAGTTGTCTTTTAGTGTCTGAGATTTGATTCTATTTCCGACTCTTTTTTTTTTTCCCCCCCTTGCAAGGACGACCAAAGACAATTCTGCATCCAGGACGGCACTCACCCGACCCTCGACGACCACGTACGAGAGCTCCTGCGAGACTCTGACCGCCAGGCCTCGGAACAACTTCGCTCCGAGCTGCTCGACGCCCAGAGGCTGTGGCACGGTCTGAGCGGCCGCATCGAGCGGTACGACGGCCGTTTGACCGGCGTCCTGGCGGAGTGGGACTCTACGGACGATGGCATCGTCGGCCTCCACGGATGGCTCCAAGAGGCCAAAGAGGAGTCGTCCAGAGAGTTGCCCACCCAGTACGACAGTCTTTCAAAGGAACGCAAAACGTGCAGCGTGAGTGGAGGACCGACGACGTCCCATGAGTTCAATCCAACGCCCTCTGTCGTTCTCGTATCTTTCGTTGGCATTTTCCTCATTTGGTGCTGCGTGTGCGTTTGCCTTTATCGAATAATTGACGATTGGTACAATTTTTTTCCCCTTCTTTGCGGAATTTCACCGTTTAGGTAGCTTTCCCCAGTGAATCTAAAACCATTTTTGTAGTCATATTGAACGTCATATTAATTTGTACTCGTTCTCTTTGTCCGTAATAATTCTTTAACTTTCGTTTTCCTGAAATGGTTTCGAAACAAAGTCGAACTGAATTAAAAAGTGGATGCCAATCACAGTGCTATGGGAGTGGTGTTTAAGCAGCTACACGTGTCTGCCAGCTTATCAATCTATTTGACAGGAGAAGAGAAATTGTTGAAACATGGAGGTTATAGAGAGCGGCCATTATGCTTTTGTTTGCTCTTCTGTTTCTGGTTGCAAAAATGAAAAATTCTAAAACATTTTGATATCCCAGTAGATCATTCGGCTTATCTTAGGAGGCAATTACAACAAAGAATCTTCACATTTGTTAATTGGTTATAAACTCCCTCCTTGTAGAAACATGGGTTGTGCAGCTATATCGCAAGAAATTCATATATATTAAAACTCTCATTTTTAAAGGTGGGTAAAGACGTATTAATATAGCGACCTCATTATCGTTTTGAATTCATTTGAACGGATTTCTGTTTTGAAGTACTCTTGGTCATAAATGCAACTGCTTATTAAGGGCAGTACACCAACGTGATCATAGTCTGTGGCATTTATCTATGTTATTAAATTAATGTTTTGTGTTTATATAGACAAATGTTAGAGTTGTGGTCTTTTACAATATTTAAGCAGATATAAGTATATGTTTGGGAAAACAAAACGTCCCTCTCGCAATGTTTCCTTGTTTTCGTTCGGCATTTCTTCTCGCAGAAGACGGGCAAAATTCTCGCTACAAAGAAGTCCGCGCTGGAAAAGTTGCAAAGGTCGGAGAGCACTTTGTCGACGGTCGTCAGTCCGGACGACGTCTCGGTCCTTCACGAACGCTTGGTCTTGCTCTCGAAGCAATTGGAGGAACTTCACTTACGAAACCTACAGAGCAAACAGCAAATCACGGACAAGCTTAACGAATGGACGCGGTTCTTTGATAAGTCCCAGGAGATGCTTGATTGGATGAATGTCATGCAACTGAAAATATCGCAGAATGGAGAACTGAGTATGGAGGATCTGCTGGATAAACTTAAAAATGTGAGTTCAAGTTGGACTTTTTCTTTTTTTTAAATTTTTCTTTTACTTTTTTCCAACTCTCTTTGTCTGTCCAGAAGTTGTTATGGTGACATAAAAATACTCTGGTTGAAACATGTAGACCAAACATACTTTAAATGTATATAGATGAATGTTGGACTTTAGTAAAAACATGGGGGGGATAGGTGTACATACATGAGGGTTAATAGCTAGGGTCACATTAAAAGTTTTAAACTAAGTTTACAGCATTGGTGTCTAAATGGTATATAATCTGGATGCAGGTGATGCAGTAGCTTCATTAAAGAAGTACAACAGTCCACAGCGGTTGTCCGAAACTCAAGCCTTAATATCTTGTTCCTAAATAGATGATTCTGGACAAAATAAAACACCTGTGGTATGCTAAGAGAACAACCATAGAGGGCAGTATGCATACTGTTATCACCTCCCAGGAGTTTCTGTACATTCTTTGTAATTTACTACTATTATGTCATTGAAGTGTGATACAATAGCTATATATCCTCTGAAAAAGAAATGTAAAAACTTGGACAATGTTTGAAACAATTATGTTTATGAAGAACAAAAGAATTCCCAACTCATCTGCAGGTAAGATGTTTGATGTATTGCCAGATGCTTTTGTGAAGATCTTTTTCTTTTTTTTAAACATGCTTAGCTTATAGAATTGGGTTTTAATGATCTAGATTTTTTGAGAAAATTGAGAAGAGAGTATACTTTAGAATCTAGAAAATTCAATTCAATAAATCTAATTTTTAATGCTTAGAAATTTATTACGTCACGTACCATCGTAATGCAAACACATAAATTGTGAAATAACTACATTGGGCTTAATTAGGGTGCCGAGGATATAAGGAATTATCCTAGCAAGGGCGGGGGTGGTGTGGGGACTTGAAAGTTACCACCACACATCCGCTTTCATTCAAGGATCCACCGTTGAAACCCAACGTTTTTCAGGAGTCATGTAACACGAATGTGGTTTAATTTATAGAATTTCAAAGTAATATGTTTAGAAGAGCTATTCCTTACAATTTATTTCTACGTGAATTCCTCTTTCTAGCTTGAATTCCTCTTTCCACCAATATCGAGGGAATTGGGTAATCATGATGTGAACTGCATGCTCCACTAGCTTTTGGGTAAAGCCATTAACTTTCTAGAGAAAGAGTTTTATAACCAATTTTAAGTACCAAGGAAACCACAATAACTCCCTTGGCAAACATCCCTCAGGAACTGTAAATAGGTCAAAAGTTCTGTGAAAGTCACAAACGAAGAATATTGCCTGCAGCCTGTGAGTGTTCTTTCTATATATCCAAGCTGTCACCACACACAGCTGATCTTGTACAGAATGGTCTTTTTATCAAGGGAAAAAGTTTATTACTGGGGTAGGTTTTAATCACCCCAGTATTTATGTTTCCCATTTTTTTGTGTTACGGACTGGATGAGAAGAAGGGTTTAAGGACAGACTACTAAGGGCATGACGAATGACCAAGATAATAATGTAGGCCCTCGGCACCAGGTTGTCGAAACAGAACAATGGTGTGTCCTATCATTAAAGCCTATGTACAATAGTTGTCTAAGCCTAAATAGGCATACGCTAATAGTGGCCAGCAGAGATCTGTCAACAGATTCTAAATTGTTGCATAGTTTTCCTTGAAGTAGCTTAGTTAATCATATTTTATACTTCAAGTTTTAAAATATAGGCTTAAAAGAATGTTTAGCTGGCATAGTAAGAAACAAATATGGCTAGCCTTATTCCTTGTCACTTGTCCGTCATGTTGTTGCTATGGAGTGTGTGGTAGTACATACACACATACATACACCACATACATAGTAGTTGCACTAATCCCTACGGAGATTGGCTAATGCCTGCTGTATAGCAAGCAATATAGTATGCATGCTAATGGCAGTACAGAATCCAAAAGGAGGGCGCTATATCATACCCTGTGTACACAAAATGTTCGGGTATTGCGTTGTCTTGTATTTAAGAAAAACCTGTTTCTTAAAGACACTGGTATTACTGTTTTGCAGATGCGCAATCAATCCCTGCAAATAGGTGTCCCGTTATCATATTCCATTCTTAGCGATATCTGAAGATATGATTTTTCAGCAAAACTGCCACAGCTGCCAAGTTTAAGAAAATAATGACTTTGACCTAATAATCATCTATGATGAAGTCATTGTTAGGCTACCTAGAAGATCATCAACTTTTTTACTTCTTTATCATATAGCAACCAATTTGTTTTTCCCGTTTATAATCAGTACTTTCTTTGAAACTTTTGTGAGCACTTGCTGATGATGATAATTAATCACAAATTAATGTACTGTTTTATAAACCATAGGCCTATTGATAAAGACAGTAAAGAAAATACAAACCACGTCTGGTCATCGTAGACTTAACTCAAGTCATTTGTAAGCTCAATTGGCTTATGCCAATGGAGTTAGGAGACCTCATAGGATCATAAAGAAACCCTGTCCATGGATGGACACCAGCTTTAATGAGCAAATCTCTCTATCGACCAACGTTCATCAGTTAATGAGGCAGACTTGTAACCATCCATCCAGGACTGCCATTTGACCATCGCCATCCTACAGAAGTGAGTACCAAACCAAATCACTGAACACCCATGGAAGACTGAAATCACCACCACTGCAGCTGTGTTGAACAGGTCATGTCTGGGGAATTGAATCAGCAACTTTTTGGGCAGAGAAGCCGACACTCACACAGCTATACTGTAAGCCACACACTCATCTCCTGTATGCCATGGCTATATTTCTGTCAATCCTTTTAACACCTACAGTACCACTTCCAACAGAGTTTTACTATCATCTTCTCATCCTATGAAAATAGTGTCACTTGTGAATGTGATGCAATTTGATATCCTCCTGTTTTCCAATGGCACAGAAAATGCTTTTAGCTGATGCTGAAACCACCCCACTGTGATAAGTCTCCCTCCCGCTGGTTTAATATTCAACTTAACGGTTGTGGTTAGAACTTGACCAAATGCTGCTGCAAGTATTTGCTGGGGGTAAATAACTACAATCTTCAACTGCCATCTCCCAATATCAGCAGAACAGATTTGTGTAACAACTATCACATAATGCAGGTCAGCTTGTTTCTTTAAATTAAACAAAATGCAAACTTTATCTGTAGACCCGTCTCTGTTAATACGCAATACAGACTTGAGCGAACACCTCTTGAGTTGGGCTGGAATTTTATAGCATGATTCCTATAATCTCTGGAAAATTTGCACATATGTTGACATAACCCCTCAGACCAAACTAAAAGAGGTGCAGTGAAGGGAGGGGGTGGGTTGTATTGTATATTTAATTAACCCTATAATTAGAATGTACTAATTTATCCTCGACACAAACTTTGTCTCCTTTGCAGGTGGTTGGCTTGGCTCTTGTCAAACGTTGGCCTGCTTGCCACACCTTCCTTGTCAGGGGTCCCTCCAGTGGTTTTGATAGCCCAATCACCTGGGCTAACTAAATGTTATTTACATCCCAAATCTGAAACCTTTCACCTCTATGCAAGATTCTGCTGGGATGTATTTTGTACAGAACATTTGAAATTTCAGTAAGAAGACTCTACTAGATATTGAAGGAGATCGAGGAAGGATGCTACTATTAGGATCATATCGTACAATTTTTTCCACTCGATTTGGTGAAGCAAAACTAGCAGGACTCTTAAATAAGGAGTGGACAGGTACATCATATGCTACAACTCTCTACCAGTTGTACTTTAATGAGATGGCGAAGTGTTTCACTATCAAGAGAAACGGTCATTATTGGCAATCCATCCTCACAATATGTAAGATCTGGGCCTGGTATCCAACTGCCAAAATTTGTCTCCTGTTCATTTGTTTTAATTGTATATTATTTTGTACATTGCTTCTCCTAAATGCAACGTACGGTGTATAGGCCAGGTAATTGGGGGGGTGGGGGAGGCATACAAACCTGTGCTATTGGAAATGTAATAAACTTTGGTCAGTCATATCACATTTATGAATGCTGTACATTGTCAGCAGTAGCGTTACAAACTACTAGTGTACTGCATTTTTCTGCCAATTTCCCAAATGCAACGCACTTTAAAACTAAAACTAAATACTAAAATAATGCTACGACAATACTATAAGCACTATCATTGAGTGACTCTTGAGTGACAGCTACAGGCCATCAGCTGAGTTATAGTCAAGTGTAGACCTAGTGTACACACACAGTACACACCGAATAACAAAAATATCAACTACACGAAGCTTCACGGGATGTTATGTGTGGAATGCACAGCTAGGAACGGTTTCTCCGCTAAAAATGTTCAAATTTAAAATGAAAACCAACAGGATCGTAGCCGCAATAATGGGCCCCCCCTTACCCAGTAAATAGGAATTAAGAATTCCCAGACATGCGTCATATGCATTGTGAATAAAAAAGTTTTTACCCGTGTACACGCGGTACATTCGCGGTGACTGTTACCCATGCAGGCTTGAAAAACGAATAATCAATTCAAAAGAAACTTGAAGAAGCGCATGCTCGAGGCACACATGGTAACTGTGTGCAACGCGGTTGTAACGCAATGGAAATCTGTTGACTAACTGTTAACTATGTTTACTGTCATTGTGCAATATATATATAGATATATATATGGAGGTTCAGTGGTGCCATGACTACAGACACAATAAAACATGGGCATCTCTTGTAAACATTCCTGATACAGATGTCAGGACAAATATAGTTATTAAAGGGATCCTATACGAACGTAACGCAAGTTTTAGGCAGACGAAATCAATTCAGGGAGTAAAGAGAAATATTATGTCAAGCTGAAATATCAAGAACTTTGGATTAGCCAATATGGTCTCTTTTTGTTACGTCTATTGTAAAAACCAGAATTAATTTCATCATTTTAATTTGTCTCTCTATTTATCGCTGGACTGGCACCTCAAAATTGTTCACTGGAGATTGCTGGCATATATTTGGGGTGAAGAGATCTCTTTAAAATAAGTATATATCTCTTGATCTCCCTCCTACCGATGACAAGTATGTATCAAAAGGTGACAACAGTAAGTATGTTTGCATCATCACCATAGCAACAGTGAATGTTTGGTCACTGGGGAATTGTACTAAAGGCACCCAGAGAGGCCTTTTGATGATCATCCCACACATAATTCAAAGAGAAATATTTTAAATTCCAGGATATACAACAAAAACAGAAGCTTTTCTTTTTGCAAACAATTGTCAATTAGAGGTTATCTGTTACCATCCAATTTATATCTTTGTTCCATTCTCTAAGATACCAACTGTGTGAAAGGTAACCCATACTTTCCAACAATACATCGATGATGGTGCTGAGTCACTATCCGTAGCAGATACTGCATTTACCCCTTCTGACTCCCACTTCACTCTAATCACAATTACCACTAGAAATGCCAGAATTGCATTGTGGTTAGATTGTTACATGTAAATGTACAATCAAAACTCTTTGAATTTACCGACAAGCTATAGTAGCCACTGCGCCCTGTCATTTACCGTTGACTATATCTATCGCTAACTTTCTGGGAGAAGAACTTTAAGAGAATTTTTGGATTTGGAGGGAACTCATATGACCTTAGACCTACACTTTATGAACGAAATATTGATTGTTCTCCTTGACCAATGTTTCAGTTTAACAGTCATTTGGGGGGGAGGGGAATCATTTTTCAAAACTTGTATGGTCTGGCCTATTAATGACCTCTTGTGATTCCTGTACACACTGTATGAACCACCCACCAACCCAAAGATATTGACCAACTTTGGTTACAATCAAATAAGGAAAAGTCTCTGGGAGGGGAAGCAATTTGAAGTATGTCATGTTTTTGACCTCTGCTGGATCTAAATGATCTTTGACATATCAATTTCATTCAATAACCTATATGTGACATACATTGACCAGTCAAGTTTCATTAACATCTGCACCACCATGCTGGGAGCAGTAACCTTAAGTAATACTTCTGTTTAAAATTATACTTTCAAGTCATACTTATTTGCCTATTGGAGAGAGCCGGGGTATAATTAGCAATTCGTCATGAAAACGGATTTTGTGCAGATCATAGATTTCCACCGGTTGCACCAGGATTTTGAAAAATTTGAGGGGAGGGAGGGGGGGGTGGTGAGGGACACCAATGAAGAAGGTACAATCAACGAACTTGGGAAATACACGTCAGCGTAACTTTCAAAAAAGGGGGAAGCAAACCCCCCCCCGAGCCTCCGTCTGCATTTTGAATTCTATAAAGGAAAAGTGTAACATATTGTTTACGACTAGCTTTTAGCAACTGTAATTAACACGATTTTACTAATTAGCGTAATCAACATGCATTTTCTCATTTGGGACTTTTATTATTGCAGGAAGCTTTTGTGATGTGAATTCCGACATAATAACAGTCATGTATTGTGAGTTACTTGTAATACACAACATCGATATTAAAAAGAATTTTACAGTTTACTTGATAGATATCAATTGAGTTAGTGGGAAAAAAGAACTGAATTGTACTTGAAGTAATTACATGGAAGGCTTTCATTTTGAGTTTTACCTGATTATAACTACCTCGCCACTAAGTGCATGGGTTATAAATGTTTTTCTTATTATCTAGTTGTAGTTCAGTTTAGTTTAGTATGTAAAGGATCAGGAAATTGAAGGACCCAAACTTCAAGAACCCAACAGACCTCAAAGTCTACCACCCAGTAATAAGTGCCTATCAAGAGCACTCTTTAAGGCATTGACATTTTTAGACACTAAGACCCAGTCAGGCAGACTATTCCACTCATCGACAACCAGGCTCTGCGAGAAGAAATTCTTTCTAACATCTAACCTATATCGCACCTTTGGAAGCTTCATACAGTGGCCTCTAGTGCTTATCGACCCAGAACTCTTAAAAAATGTATCAATAACTGAATTAATTGTCAAAACCATGAATATTTTAAATAGATTTTAAGTAGATCACCACAGAAGTCGCCTAAGCTCAAGAGAATTTAAATTAAGATACTTCAACCTTGGACTATATGAATGTACCTCTCGTTGAACTTACAAGCCCAGTAGCCAATTCTCTGATTGTTCTCTTCCAATACCTGCCTATCTTTTGAAAACTATTGATT
>JAODAG010366041.1:0-19318 GCA_027574785.1 Orphnurgus asper
ATACTATAATCAACAGACACTACCCAGCCACACAAGCATGACATATTGCTGATCGATGCATACAATGTGTACTATTGTAGCCACCACACAAGCAGACCATGGTTATCAATGTACACAGACCTACTAGCCAGCCACACAAGTACGGCATACTGCAGTTATCACTACACCAAGATACCAGCTGGTCCAGTAGAAAATCAATTATTTTCCAAGCAGTTACAAAATCACGAATTATACATGGTGATTTATTAACCGTTTGTGCAAAAATATTGGATTAATGGATAATGGCCAGCTGCTATCTTGCTTATAGCAGAGAGCTGCCACTAGATGCAGGGAGCTGCTTATTATAATACAACATTTGTAAACATACTAAGCCAGCCACACAGTCATGCCATACTGGTATCGGTGTACAGTTATGCATAACAATAGTTTACATCAAAGTTGACAGTGTGGACATTATAGAGTGCCGGCTCGCCACACAAACCAGCAACAATCACACAGCCGCAGCGATACCTGCTATCGTCAATAAAACGTTCAGCGAGGCCGAGGACAGATTTTTCTGTCTGCGGTGGATACGACAGGTCATGCGGGCGTGGCCCAACACAGGCGAGAGGGGGAAATGGCACGTTGATGCAGTACCAACCACACTACTACAAGTGCTGCAGTTTAAAATTTATCGTTCCATTTTCCAACCACAGGGTGGACCGACCGACTCACCTTCCGGTATGCTCTCTTAATGGCGGCAGCATCGGCGCCCTTCTCCACCCCGAGCACGCCATAGAGGGATTCCCCCGCAGTGCTGAAAGGAACAGACGAGAACGGTGCTAACAGTGCATTCTAAAACTCGGGATTCAACATCGATGGAGGAAATGTGCTACGTGGGACGCTAAGGGAAAAATAAAATAGATTAACCCACAGCTTTCTGAACTCACTTTTTCTCACCCGGCCCACCAAAGTGCGCGAGTGCTGTATCACAGACCTGCGACAAATCTGTGTAATTAACATCTACAGTGTAATTAATATATATACACATATATATATATATATTTATATATTATCTTGTTTTACAGCATACAGCATTCGATGGCATCGCAGTTTTTAAATTTGCCCAGCATAACCAGTTGCACTTTAACAACGCTTCGACGGAGGGCATGGTATTTATACAAATTTATGTATCTCTCTGAGATCCGTTCAGTGAAAGTACATTCGACCATGAATGAATTGCATTAATATAATGATCTATAGTTGAAGCATATCGATATATTCCGTCCCTGGATGAGTAATTTCGAGCCTAGATGTTTTGTTAAAATACGGGAAAGAATGGGACATTCACTTGTTTGAACAAATTTTCGGATGTATCGCTCCTGATAGATATCTGGATCATTTTTCGGAATAGGTTAGCTTTTTTCAAGTAAATTCTATGGAAATTATTGTCACTTAACTGTGGAAATAGCATGCCTATATTCAAGCTTCTTCAAGCTTCAGAAGATGTCATGTAGGTGAGATGTTAGAAAGAATTGTAGATGAGTGGAATAATCTGTAGTAGTGTCTAAAAGTGTCAATGCTACAGTAACGCTCTTGATCGTCACTATTACTGCGCGGTAGACTCTGAAGGCTGTTGGGCTCCTTTGGTTGCGTCCTTGAATTCCGGGATCTCTTTATGCCCCATTTACTTACTAAACTATCACCTATCACTCTTTTACTTTCTCTACTAGTCACATTTTAGAGGGGGTGGAGTAGTAAATCGTTATTTCGCTGCTCTCCATGTTTTACTGGTAAGAATAATAATCACAGGTTGGCAATAAATTGCAATTAATGCAAAAAAAAATGGTGCGCTTTGCGCGCAGCAAACGTCTTCCCGTGATGAAAGGCCTGCAGTGAAACTTCAACACTCGTTGCCCCTCCCTCACCCCACGCACACGTTTACGACCTTCCTATAAGAGGTTGTTTCCTAAGGTTCCTTTAGCCATACATCTGTCTCGTTCTTTTCCCACCTTATCAGGGTAACAAAGCAATCCACGAATCTAGAGATATGCCACTGGAACTGATTTTTCGGATAGATGAAAAAATTGAGGACTATAAACGGTTGGCTTTGGAGACGTACAGTGGAAACGTAAGTGAGTGTTAACGGTGTGTAATAACCTTAGCAACAAAATACAGAAAGATGACTTACATTGGTTTCGAAGAAAATCCACCCAGGAAACAACTTGGGCGCTAACCAAACAGTGGCAGCATATGTGCAACTCCATCGAATATCAACTGACCAGCTTCCCAGCTCGGTCCTATTTCGACGGTAACGTTATGGCCAAGAGAAGATTGGGCAAGTGTAGTGACAAGTAATGTGTAACTCATTATTCTGCTGGAGACGTGACTCCACCATTAACTACTGCGGACCGTTCTTGACACCACATACTGCGCATGATCTGAGCCAAAATGGCCGAGAAGCGATCAAGGTGAACATACGTCAGAATGCTGGAACTAATACTATATGACGTTGCTGTACACTTTTAGCCCATTTGCAGTGTCCTTGGTTAATACGTTACCATCGTTAGTGACTCAATGAACACATTTCCGACATCTTTTAGATGTTTCTTACGTTTACATAAGTCGAACAGCCCGAAACCCGGGGGATGCAGGGGCCATGACCGCTCCCCAAACATTTCAAAACAAGGATGAGACTTCCTTGCTCCAACTTTCCATCATTAATATATAATGTTAGTTCCAAAATCAATTATTCTATGCAACAAAGGCCATAGACGTCAGGTGATTCGTGATTCGTTGACAAGTTATGAGTATAGTCAAGTACGTTATAAACATAAGCTACTAAGTTATACGAAGCCAGCTAAGCTATATAAACGCAACTAAGTTATTGAAATACACAGACTGCTATGTGATACAAAGGCAGCTGAGTTATATTAATCTCATTCATGAAACGGTTCATAATATATAGAACAGACTGAATGTTATATTTTTTTATAAACCATCGGAATGAGAGAAATGTATTATGAATTAAAGTGAAACATCTTTACCCACAGGCTTCTACTGTGGACATAGTTGGTAGCCATATTGAATGTAACCGTAAATGGGTCAAGACAAAGGGGTTCTCCATAGATGCTTTCATGCAGATGGCTATTCAACTAGCTTACATTACCAGACACGGAAAGTAAGTTTACATCTAGTCACAATAGTTTTGCGATAAGTATAAATACGGTCGCCACGTGACCATTTCAATGTGTTTTCCTCAAAATACAAAGCTTCTCCAAGTATGATATTTTCAGTAATTCAGAGGCGGACCTGAAGAAGGAGGACGCAATCTCATCTGATATCAACGTCATAGTTAAAATTCCAGATTTATTTTTCTCCAATACCTTCCCAAACGCAACATACGGTACCAAAGAGTGACATCATCATGTGATATGTGCTGGGAGTGTACATTGTTTTCCTTTATACTCATCATGACATTGAATAAAATCTGCAGAAAAGTTATATTATGTTATGTTCAAGATAATATGTATATAATTGTATATAAATATACAAATAAGACAATTTAAGAGAGTTGTTCTTTCTTAGATATAGTTACTTGGCTAAGTATCAGTACCTGGTATCTGTGTTGTTGGTATCTACGCTAAGTAAGATATACCTGGTAGCACAGCACACCACAATCCATGGTTATTTCCTTAGATTATCAGAGTTGATTTTGTCCTATTTTCAAACAATGATGTATCGAATTAAAGGAACAATACCGTCCCGGATCCTAGACTTTCCGAAGGAGGTACGGCTATTGGGGCGGGGACGATACTGCCTTTGGAGTTAGGGATATGCAAAACATCGTCATAATAATATATCCTGGCCTTAGCTTAAGAGTTACTACATGTACCACTTGAACATTCATTTTAAACATATCTAAGTTTATTTTATAGACACATAACCTACCTTATAATTTTTACTGTAGTGGTCCAGCTTTCATTCGAATAAATGCGGACATACTTCAATCGATATGTTTCTGGAACGGTGTGTACGAAATGTTTATTGTTACACGAGTCAAACAATCACTTAAGAAATAAGAATATTGTGGTTTTTTAACTGATGTTGTTTTAGACCAGGCACGTGCTACGAGACAGGGGCCACTTTGATGTATTATCACGGACGAACGGACACCATTCGGACCTGTACCCAGGAGATGGTAGATTGGTGTCAGGCGATGCTTGATCCCACAAAGACGGTAAGAAAATTTCCTCCTTTTTGTGAGAGAAGAGGTAAATTGAGGTAAACTGGCAACAAATGGCGTTAGCCTAATCCTACATTGCCACCAAACTAAATTAACTAAGTTTAAACTAATTTCCCCTAGTTTACTCTACGACTGGGCATTCTTTACTCATGAACATCTGTCAATGAAAAGCTGCTCGTAGGTTTTCGACCTTAGTTTAGGTTTGAAACGTCATTTTGTGGTCGAACGTATACATCCAAAACTTAATTCTTGAATAGATATTGAGAAAACTCTAGTCATACTTCTGTAAGGAAACAAAACGTGCGCACTGTATGACAAAACGCCGATTTTGCCGACGTGAATATTTGATGAATTATGCTTACATGACAAAATAATTAGTTAACTTGATTAATTAATATGCTAATAAAAACAACGTAGCTTTCACGTCGCTCTGATAGCTATAATACATATTGATCCGGATATGAGCAGACATTATAATCGCCGAATCGGTTCCAACGTCATAATTACGATATATTTAGGTTTCGATATTTTTTCCAACTTTAGAATTTTATTATTTTTTTAGAAATTTAGAACTTGACCATTGTTTCTCAATGGCGGCAAATAATTTCAAACCTCATGATGATCTACTTTTCCTACATAATCTGTGGTATAAAATACCAGAACAAAAACGTAAACAAGATAAAAAAGACTTTTTCTATGTTACAGACAGACGAACAGTTAAAATTGATGAAAGCCGCTCACAGCAAACACCATGAAATAACTATCCAAGCAGTTACAGGACAGGCGTTTGATCGACACCTTCTAGGGCTTTATATCTTATCACAGGAGAAAGGATTGCCCGTACCGGAAATATTCCTCGATGAATCGTACGTCAAAAGGTAAATTGCGCCCTCCTATTCCTGACATCTTTCAGCTAGTAAGTTTGATGCTTAAAATCAAATGGTGAGGTTACAGCTTACACAAACCGCTAGAAATTGTAACGTATGCATATATTTGGGTATATAATAGGTTGCTCTACATAGCAGGATTATGTGATTAATTAACGTAATATAATGGTATGTACTCTTTCTGATGATTTAAACTGCATATCATGATGGAGGAAGATCTATTCTTCAGTGTATCCTATTCTTCATAATGCAATTGGTCACATTTCGAATATTGCTTCATTTAAAAATCGCCGCTAAGAGATGATCAGTTTTGTCTGTTTCACACACGCCCTCCATTTTCATTTCTCATTCCACGTTGACGTAATAGAGGCTTTACCAAAAACATTTTGGTATCTCTGTATATAATATACTCTACAACGGAAAATGGGAGCGAAGTGCCATCACATTTCATTATGATTGAATTAAATTGAAATACTCTTTGCCAGTAGTACATTTGTCAATCAAATGTCATGGTTAGTTTAGATATGAGTATTCTGCATTCTTTGTTATTGGTACAGCGGTGGGGGCGGTAGTTTTACTCTGTCCACGAGTCAACTTGCCCAATTCTATCAGTTTGGTGTCGTAGCTCCCATGGCGAAGGATGGCTACGGAGTTTACTACAACCTACTTGAAGAAAGGTGAGTTAAAAATTATAACTACATTCCTCCCTCTTCTCATCAGCAAACTCCCCGGAGCCCCCTTTCAATATAAATAAAGACGTTTTTATATTCCGCCAATGACGAAAGGGCACATGTGGGAGGAATTGTTTGGGGCGGAATGAATTTGAGTTCCTCTACTTGCGAAATAGTGCCCTGTTTTTGTTATTGAGGTGAAGAAATGGCTCCTGTGGCTTCCACCTGGCTATGCCACTGTATGCTAATCTAAGGTCTCCTTGAAAACCTCAGCCATGTTATTTTCTGAAGGTTCAGGATATATTTGATTTTCTTATCTTTCTTGTTATCAAATGTATCTTCTGATTTCTGACTTTCAGGTCATTCGTAATGGTGGTATCGTTCAAGACCAGCACTAAGACAGACAGCATGGACTATTTTGATCAAATTAGATACAGTATGATGACCATGAGAAAATTGCTAGATGAATCGGCTAAATTGTGAAGATTGTAGACGCCATCCCGTCCACCCACTGAACTAATATGTTCTACCTCTTATTAGTATCAACATCTTTTATACTTGTAGCGTTTCGTTCAGTGTGTTCATCTCCAGGATTGGTCGGTTCTTTCTGTTACATTAATTTGCATGTGCTTAGCGTGTTAGGTTACTGGTCTAGCTATTGGTGTTAGAAGACCACAACGTTCAACACAAGTATTATATACCAACTAAGATACATATTTCTTCGGAAGTTTGTCAAATTCATCAGCTAAACTAACCTTGCTGAACGCAGAAATTCTCAATTCTTTTGGAATTGTATCGTTTGAGTATAGCTCGTTTCCCTGCAAGTTTTATGTACCAACTAAGATACAGATTTCTTGGGAAAGCTTGTCATGTTCATCGGCTAAACTGGCCTTGATGAAATTCTCACTGTTTTCACAAATGTGAAATTTCTACAATAAATTATATTAGGAAACTGCGATTATCCTGGAACAAGGTTTTAATATTCGAAAATCCCTTATCCCAATCGAAATTCTCCCCAAATATGGCATATTGAATATAAGTAGCCTTGGGTTACCTGGTATGGTCTCGCATTGTTTTCCTGCTGAAAAGTCTATCCTACGTCAATGGTCAAAACGATGTATGTTGTGTCCCAATGTTACCCCCATTACAAAGTTCTCTCGAGAAAGTTCCGTTTATCCAATGTTTGTCATAAAAGCTCATTCAATGACTGGCCAATGGATCTAACCTCACGTCTGGGGACAAGCCATTTCACTCGAACTTACCACTTGGGCATCAGGTAGGACTGTTCAACATGGATCTCACGCACGGACGATGTGACGAAGAGCTCTCTCATATACCCGTAATGAATACCCATTGTCTAAAACATTTAACACTTGGCACGAAAGTTGTGTGATCTGTTATCACCGTTACAGCTACGTCTGAATAAGTGTTGATAATGTCATAGCCAATAGTTTATTTCTCCACTTCTCGGCCTATTGGTTAATATCACGCGTAGTGTCTGTGTAAGGACGGCCCGCACTGGTTAATGTTAGTGGGGGCATGTCTTCCAACAGACCCATGCGCTACACTTTATGTGGCACTACACCAGCCCGATGATCATTATCCTTAGCAGTCCAATCGAAATGTCGTTTGTTTGGTTTAGATCTCAGGTTCTTTCTTGGGATGGTTTTCCTAAAAACCAGTGTCTGTGTTGATAAGGACGGCCAGCACTTGTTAATGGTAGGGTTATCCTACAAAAGAGCCATGAGTCTTATCTTATCAGTCCGATTGTAATAGGATTGGGGCAATGGAAGTGGATCAGTTTAGCGTGAAAGTGCCGTTTTCTTTCTATTGTGGAGTTTCTGAAAAGCTGTTTGTTTCTCCACTTAATGTGGAACTTAGTTGACTCACCTGCAGCGCTCACCATAGCGTTGAATAATGACACTTCCGATTATCATACTGTATGTCAATAATACAATAAGTCTATCAATGTCCCATTCATGCTGGCTCATGGTGAGGTTCCAGCCACCATTCGTTCCTCCACCATCCTAGGGATAAACTAATAAAGTATTAAGTCATTTATAAAGCAAAACAAATCGTTGCTCTCGTTACTATTCGTTTCGTTTCTTTTAATCAGCTAATCAGTGAATGTTATACCGTGAGCAATTTACAGAATATGTCTGTAGTTACTATATTTTCATCACAAACTTACTTCACTATTACGTTGACAAATGTTCCCTTTCCACATTAGATATCAGAGCTGATTTCTGTTCCTGCGAGCGAAACTGAAATTTACTCCCTTCTCATGTGAAAGGATATCTCCAAAATATGGAGTTTGTGTACTGTGTAGAATTTTGAGAGGTTTAGTCGCAACATATTTCACTATTATCTATGGAATAAATGATCAGCATTAAAGTTATCTACGATGTGGAAAATAACACATCAACGACATAATATAATAATAATTCAGGATATTTGATTGAAACCTATATGTTAATAAGTGACTGACATGGGTGGAGGACATACGCTCTCTGACTGGATGTTATTTATACAGTAAAATAAGCTATGCTAATCTTCTAGATGCATCAATTCCATGACTTTTCCTGAAAATATCAAAACTAAACTCTTCAATACCAATAACAGATATTCACCCCACTTAAATAAGAAAGTAGAAAGCAATAAACAGTCATCGAACTTACAAGTAGTAAAAACCGACATTCTAAGCATAAACTGAGGTCGTCATTACAAAAAACCATTAAATGAATATTCACCAGACCTAAATAATTACAAATAGGAGTGCTTAAAAGAAGGGGCCCGGATCTGTTCTTTTCCTTATCTGTTTGGCTGTGATCTCTGCAGACAAACGATGCAAGAAATTTAGTGTACTTCCTTTCGCATCCTGTCATTCATATCATGTATTTATCTGCATTGATCTCACATGTGTAATATTATCCGACTCGGTGTCCACAACCAATTGTGAAGGTATCACAGATAACCTATCATTTACCTGATAAACATTTAATGCGTATTTTGGAAGTTATCACTACACAGTTGAACTCTATAAAGGGTATCGCAATTACGCCTTACCAATAACAATGAAGAACAAGAATCATTCACCAAGATGAACTACAAGTAATAATAGTCCAGGCCACTATTTATTATGATATTACTCCTACTATCGTTTTCGAAATATTGAACGTGACAATCAAGCAAACAATTTTGATGTCATAATTTTACACAGAAAATGTATATTTAGTTTATCGTTTAATTTCAATCTAATGCGTTGACCTTGAATTGTATAGGATTCCGAGTTATATCTAGAGGATCTTATATTAATACAACATACCCATGCCCGTGGTGTATTCATGTGATGGATAGACCCAATTTGGAAATAATACATATATAACTAAAGAAACAAAACCATTATTAGACAATATGTAGTTAAGACATCACATACGTTTGCTTCTAGTTCACTGGTACAAAATTTGAATATTTCTGCGTCAATATCTTGAAAATTACAGGTAGAATTTGAGTCAAAATTTGCCAGGATGCTTTCCGCTTTTATATGTCAAAATAAATGTGTATGTGGGGATTTAAGTACTCAAACCGAAAAACACAATGTAACAAGTCGACAATATACATATGCCCTTTAAGATGTCTTAAGGGGAATAAAACGGCCCAAGGAAACGGTTGCAATCTGCATTTCCCATTGGGCAGTTTTGGGTACAGCCGGCTCCCCACCTTTCGCGCTGGCAGGCTGATAAAAGATAATAAAAATCACACTTTGTCTCGATTATCTTTCAGAAGCCTATTTTGAATAGGCAGTTGTTCCAGTAGGCATATTACTTTTGGAGCAATTAATGCTTCTCGGCCTTTGACTCTCATCGTGTATATCATGTGAAACAGTTGAGGTAATTGATGCTCTTTAAGCTTTACTATGCTAAACTAGACTAGACTAAACACAGAACAGATATACCCACGATCTTAGCCAAACCACCGGAAGGCTATAAAATGCATGTACTTTAAATAAATAAGTACGATTTTGGAAAAGATGAGTTTTTAACTATACACTATAGATATATACCATTTTCTGCCAAAGCCATGGACGGTGTGGTCCTTTTTGTTTAAAGAAATGTCAACAAATAAAGAAACTTGGACACACAACAGCAGCTAATGCTTCTACACCATTTCCATTGATACACTTGCTAGTCCCGACCCTATTTCGACCGGGATGTGTAGTGCCACATAATATGTAGTGTATGGAGGACAACCGTCGTTAACACAGCACATGCTAATCATGATATAGCGAGACTGCTGGTGTAGACAGTGCGCTACTTTGTTTTGAAAGAAAAATCTCTCATAATTATGTCTCTGCAACGTCGCATCAAACTAATCCATTCCCTATCCCTATCCCTAACTCAAGAAACCGTGCTTTTCTGAGGTTTTAGACGGTGTAGCTCCAACAGTGTAGATCTCGACAGCTGAAGATATCGATACCGTAAAAAGAAACAGTAAAAATTGTCGACTGACGAGAGTAAAAACCTTTTTTCTATTCAATTAACTAAAAGAAGAAGAAAACATTTCTACAGTGTAACTCTACTATACCACAACAAGAAATGTCATCTTGTCTACAAGAGCAAATGTGCCCATCGCGTAATATTAATGCAGCTAATAATGAAACCAAATACTTTGACTTTTCTATTACAGTATTCGCAAACTACACCGCAATTAAATTATGTGATACGAATATCCACCCAAGAAATAACCTGCGTTTTAGGAAAGTCCACCAAAGGATAACTTTGGTCCAATTATCAAACTTATATTGATATTAGACCTAACGATCATTGGGCTAGTGTAGTGCCACGTAATGTGTAGCTCGTGACTCTGTTGGAGGACAGCCCCGACCAACGCAGGACGTCGTCTTTAACCCCACATATGATTCACATGCTGTTAGAAAGGAATAAACACAACCCCTTATCTTAACAACAACAACCTGATTTTATGTAATTTAGAAATAAAGATGCCTTGCTTTCAGTACTTCTGATGAACAAGCTCTATAAAAGTGAGCGAATGAGATTTCAATTATCACGCAATTTCTATTTAATATAATTACTCCTAACTACACTTTGGTCTACATAACCCGACATAGAACAACACGTACAATACTGTTCTAGACACAGTAATGTTTCATGAAGGAATTTACAATTCTTCATCTTGTGGACGAGAGGTAAATATCAATTATTACGTCAGTCAGGTTATAGCATCTACCCACCTAATTATCTCACCACCCGGATCATACGACCAAGCCAATAACTGATGTATTGTAGTGAATGGTTTCGGCTAAAGCTTTGTGGCTAAAGTATGATTTTCTGGAGGCGAATTCCGGTTGATACAAAGTGTTAAATGTAAGCAATGTTACTTCTAATTTGGAGACGATTTACACAGGATAATTTAGTTGTAAACTAAGCCAGTCAAAATACTTCCGTATGCCTTTCACATTCAACACAGTACACTCTTGATATAAGATAATTATAGACTCACGTGATTTCAACATTTATTTGCAATGCGATGAGCAATGAACTACACCAAACAAGGTCAATTATGATGCAATTGGTTCAGAGCATTACTCACAATTATCACATGTATCTCCCCTTAGAAGCGGTGGGCATATGCATGCATCTTCTGCATCTTTCTGCATCTTTCTGCAACTCCTCCGTTAAGAGCATGTCAGGGAGGTAATACGTGCTGAACAGGATGTTCCATCATATTACTGACCAACTGGGCAAGCTAAATGGATAGGTGAAAAATTGTCTAATCTAGTATCAATTATATTGTGATTGCTTAGGCCTATATATATCTTAATTACCTGTTGTAAGCGCCGAAGGGTAACCCACACAAGATTGAGCGAAAAGGCAAGAATATTTCGATACGATATGCTACTTCCATCCCGATATGATGGGTCATCTGTGTTAAATGTTTCAAATGTTGCCGTAAGATATGTTCAAGAATTTAAAGAATTCTGATTTCCCTGTTTTATTTCGACGGTAACTTGATTAAAACGTTATTATGCAAACCATCGGACTTCACACAACCAATGCATGGCGTCATTCTCATGACATTATGCACATGATCTTATTGAGTAATGACGGATAGATAAATAGTATGAACCCACATTGTGTCCGACTCAAGTTACTGTGATTGGATTTAAATTGTTTGCGTGGTACACCAGTTGGTAATAAGATGATAGATCAATGTTGTAAATGCTCACATGCTGCGATGACCTGAATCTGAACGAACCATCCTCTCCGTCCTCTTACGCCTCGTCGTATGGTGTACAGACCAGCATCATCAGTACTCGTCAATCTAAACATCGGTCAAGTGTTAACGTTCCTTCTCCTTCCTTTGCACCATCGTATCTTATTGCTGAGAGGTGACGATCTTACCCAGATATGATTATCAGCGAAAGATGCGAGCTCCTTGCTATCCACAGAAGTGGGGTACACTGTAACTGTGTATACTCCTCGAGTGTCCAGTATTTCTTCGAAGAAGAAAAAGTGATTTACCACGGTAAAAAAAATTGTCCTGCTTCAAAATGATGTTTCATGTTTCGAAATGAATGAATTTTGCGTTGAGTATTTAAAGATCGCTAATATGTTTATATACCTTAGCGAAACTGGTGGAACGATTAATAGTCAACTGTAATTACAGTTTCCCTCGAAAGACGCATTATTGACATTCATTAACAATCAAACAAGTTGTCAAGCGAAAGCTTCCAATCACTCTCGAGAACTAAATTATTGTGTGTATCATTGATAAAACTTACAGTGACTCTACTTTAATGTTGTCCGATACCGTTATATTTTATTACAGGCATTGTAAAATATGAAAACAGACTGGCTGATATGCCGGGCGTTGGAGCGGACATTGAGAGGTTTATCACTGTTAAATAAAATGGTAAAAATTACCCTACTTACCCAACAAATTACTCAACGTTGGTCCTCCGGTAAACAATCTCAAAAGCATTTGATCAGCGTATACCAATAGACAATTACAGGGGAAATATCAACATGTGTTATCCTAGACCTCGCTCAGTAAGTAACGTTAACTGCGTAACGTTAGGCTTGAATTTTAGTCCATGTTGTTTAGGTCTAGCAATGGGTATCCAACCATGCATAACTTGACATATACCAGCGAAAGACCTTTACTGTAATAAGTGGTAAGTCTCTAAATCAGAGTTTTCGACTAATTGAATTGTTCAACATTCCGATCGTACCCGTGAAACTGTTCTCATATCTACAAAATATTCATAATTGTATCTGTAATTGTCTTCTTCATTGCGAAGGAGTTACTTTATAAAGTGAAACACAGAAACCACAGAGTGCTCATTAAAATATCAAAACAGTAGTTCATAAAAAAATATCACTTACTTGTCTTAAGCTTCACAAATGTATGCCGGACGACAACCGGAGATCCACCTCCCGGAGTGTACTGCGTAGTTGTAAGTGCCGTAACGAGTTCCTCTGTAACGATTGGGCAGACCAACCCTAAGAAACCATCCACAGTCATCCGCATTCTTAGTGATTAATCTACGCTCCGCACTTTAGCGCGGTAATTGCCTTCTGTATTAAATACAACTCTATCCCCGCCAAAAATCCGGTCTGTGTTTATCGCATAAATGTACAGGTTATCGGCTAATCGACCTAGTTCAGGGTTATTTACAATTACATGAAATCCTTGTTCAGGCAGGAATGGCTATCTCATCTACGGAACCAAATACAGGTCCTGCATCAACTAAGCCAAAGAGAACATGTTTAATTGTTCAGTTGACAAAGAGCACGTATATTTTCTATATATTCTTCGAGGATGGCCTGCGTTAATTAACGTCTGCCTTTCTAAATGCTTTCGTTGCGACCAGCGAGTGATACTTTATGAAGAACCAGTGCTGTTATATACCTGATATATCAAGAAGTGTGATACAGCCTAGCCATGATCCTATGGGGAGGGGAACTCAAAATTCATTTGTGTAAAATTATTTACAGTCTGTACAAGCTTCCATGTGTAATGTATTCTAGGTTTGAGTAAACCAGTGAGCAGGTGCCTCCAATCGTCAGGCTTACAGTACCATTGTTTCTTAGTTATGTTGTCAACAGAGGAAACTAATTATTGATATCCATCGATAATTTGTTTATAAATATTTAAATAGTCTCGTCGGCCTCTATTGTCCTCCTCGGATATGCATGTTGCTCTCTTTACAATAAAGTGTGTCGCTACCGTTGTTTAAAAGGGCTGAAATGATCTAATTTCAAGACATCAAGAGTGCATAGGGTTATTAATTAAGGAGAATGTTAATAATATCAGTTGCAGTCAAGTCCTATTCAAATCTTCATATATTGTACATGGAAAACTTCTACAAAAGAATATGAAACATTCTGATATCAAGGTATCAGTAATGTCTTTTTTCTCATCATGGGGCAGTATTAACCAGGGATAGGACGTCCTTTAAGTTAACAAAACTGATAACAAACGTGACCTTACCCGAAAGGTAAAAAATGAATTTTCAACGATTATGGACATAATTAGTACGGCTTCTATAAAAAGTATCTGCTCGAAAGTCGAAACTAGCGTTTTCCATGTTGATTCGAGTATTATAGTTTTACTCCTAATTGTTGTTATCTGATCAACTGAACAGTTATTCAGCGCAGAGGCATAATGCTATACTTAACCTACAGTTACTATTAGTTATACGTTACAACTAGGTTAGACAGTGTCAGCGTCAATACATGATGTGTTTCACATAACCTGCTCGTAGACGGTAGTCAGCTTCAACTTCATGATGGTGTACAGAATACACACGATTGAAATGTTTCGTGAATATAGGATGCCATTGAGTGGTTTTTGCCTGACTGGGTTGTTCCGATTCGTTTCTTAGCTTCAATTCCTTCATTCCTTGATTTGTTAATTAGCTTGATATGGGTTTTCGTTTATGTTGTGATATTGTTTGTGCTAATTTTGTAAATATTTTGGGATTATTTGAACCATATGTTATACTGCTGTTAGCTACCTTTTAATTGGTTTTAATTGGTAGCATTTAATAGATTAGTGGACCGAAATTTAATTAAGTCTAGAAGGTTCAACATTCACCTCGTTGTATTGTGCAGGTACAGATTATCGTAATACACCAAGAACACAAAAAGGCATGATAAAGTACAACCCCGAATGTTAGTTGATGATCATAATCACGTAGAAGAAATAGCCCCATCTGTTGGTCTATCGGCTTCATGCTTAGCTTTTGCTAAGGGCCTATGAGTTAGGCCCATATCACCTGTGGGTTAGGCCCACGAGAATATAGGCTATTAAATCACGTGTCGTATTCTTGTTCCATTAGAGAATAGAAACAAAAGTCAAATAACAAAATACTTTTAGTATGTTTTATCTTGTATTATAGCCGACACTGTAGAGGAGGCTAGGGAGTTTAGAGAGATGACATGGTGGGTGGGTAGAAATATGTTGTTAAAACATGTATGCCTAGCTTACATTGACAATATGTGCGGTGATACATACCAGTGAAGAATACAAATGAATATTTAGGGTTTGGCCGAATAAAAAGTGTAAATAAAAAATAGTTTATCATCTCCACCTAATTCCATTTCTTGAGGTGGCCACTTTTGTCCGATAAAGCAGCAATATTATGAACTACCTGTATTTCACTTCCGGAGTATGTGCTTCAAGAATTGTGTTCACACTGTATTTGCTTAGAGATTCTTCTTCCCGTAGGATGGACATTTGCAATGTGTTGTCTTTTTCTTTGAACTTTACGATAATGATGACTTCCTGTTACCACCCTGTCTTCCTACAATGCTGTTGGTAGGGACGCCTGGTCGCTGAAATGACAGGGAAAATTGATGGCACGTTCTATGATGAATACATCCATAGGGGGATTATGACTTTCCTCTCTGGCTGATTTCTCCCAAACTTCAATATTTTATCGATAAAATTTGGAGAATAAATAAAGCTTTGACGACATGGATTTTCATGGCTACAACTTGTGCACAAATTTAGAATGATCATCTGATTCACCCCCATCCTTAGTGGAAAATGTATTGAACTATGCCACTGCATCCATTATTGCAATACTATTCCATTCAATTCCCTCTCTTGTGAAGGCAAGGGAGCGATAGTCTATTATTCATGAGAAGATAATTTTAATTTTAAATTACGTGATATCCTACAAAACGAGTGTGAATCATTAATTACATGGACTTCAACACTTAATCTTCCATGAACTTATGTGTATTTGATTTTGATATAATGAATAAACTGATTGGTAATTGAATTTTGCCCTTACCCTCCTTGTGATTGAGGAATCGAAGGTCAATTACACACAAGCACAAATCAGCATTACGCAGTGTGTACAACTCTGCCGCAACGGCCCAAGGTGATAGGGACATTAAGCTATTGAAACTCCTAGAAATCCGAGGTAAATCACATTTAACTTTTTAAAGTTATTCTTGTTTGCTTTATTCACGTTGCTCATCTTGCTCATTCTCAACTTGCTTGTATAATCAAAAAGTTTATTATATCGGTTGCATGATGAGGCACAGTGTACCGGAGAACTGGCACCGCGACCAATTGTAAAACCGTGTGTGTCATCGAATTTTGGACCATTTTAGGAACGTCCATGAATAGTACCAACTATTAGGTGTTCCGAAAGCTCGTTCCGCCTCCTTCCCCCAAGCAAAACCCTTTTATAATGTGTTTAAATTAAATTTACACCATGCATTTGTTAATTGTTATTGTTTTACATAAGTATATATGTGGTAGAGATGCCACTTTATCAATTTATTAGAAGCTGTTGTCCCCCTGTTGGTCGATGACTGCTGAAACCCGCTTGGAATTTGAATGATCGTTTGCATGGAACCTCTGCACGCGTTTCGCACCTAACCCTAGCATTTTGCTTGTTAGGTTGCGGAAATAATTCAATCCATTCATATGTCCAAAGGACAATGTGCCTAAGAAATCCTAAGAAGTCCTCTCTCCTTTCCAAGCCACTGTTGTTTTTCTTAGGCGCAATATTGATCTTTCGCTTAGGGAAAGAATTATCAGGTCACACCGACACAATTACCTTCGAGAACCATAGATCACGGAGGTATCATTCACATCTCACGATGGATATTTTATTGTATTTATACTGGTAGTTACATCAGGGAGCTGCTACACTGCTAATGAAACAGTTACCACCTTTACGTATACACGGGTTAGTAGTAGAACCCATGCAGGTTCGCCATGGGTTGCCTTTCGTGAATAGTTTAAACTGGTTGTGTTTGCCCTACTATAGGTTGTATTATTGAGCAATAGTCCATACACTTATCAAACTTCGGGTATGATTCGGAGCAAGCGTACATGCGACATGTTTTAACAGAGGAACACATCACATGATAAGTGTAAATACCCACGTCTAGCCGCTGGTACCGTACCTGTTATCGAGTTATCAAGGGTCTCATTGTTGGCAGTAACGAAAGTGTATGAACTGAAGGGAATGCAGTCAATGAACTGTTTATGTTAGATGTATCCGTTTGATCAGTTCGGACTGCTCAAATCCAACATACAGGATACAAGGCCGAGATAGACCGAAAGTGTGCGTTACTTGATTACAGTGTATGATTTTCAAAAATCCTTACATCGAGACACACAGAGTGACTGTACCTCAATTTAAGCGAGCTAAAAACATTTTCATAGATGGTTATAAGATATAAACACCCTTATTCACAAATAAATGAACAAATACATACTAATAAATATATTTTTCAAATGACCAAAATTTAATAATAACTCGCCCGGTTGGAATCTAATGAGAATCCAATATGAATTTTATACACTATTGTATTTAAGGAGGTGATATTCTGTAAGTTTCTAATTAATGAAACATTTCTTTCTCGATACAACCTAGATACTCGGTTACGTTAATGAAGAATCACCACAATGGACAGGAACAACCAGGAGAGAACTTTTCAGTACGAAGAGGGTCTACAACCATTGCCAGTACCCGCACTTGAAGATTCGTTACAAAATTATCTGGACTCTGGTAATTTTAATTCTAATGCGAAAACAAATAAGAAATAAAATAAGTGTATTATTCTTATGTATGCGTGATTATCACACGTATCTCAGATATGTCAGATTTGTATTCCAAAAGTATGTTAAAGACATGAGAGTGAACATGTTGTTGTCAAGAGTAATGCTTATATACTCCTGCTGGGTGTTACGATGTTTAAATTGTTTTATTGTTTAAAATGATCCCCTGGATACATTTTCGTCACATTAATCAATGTATGCTGTAGCCTAACATCCCGCGGAGGAAACAGCTACGATGAGTTTGAACATTTGAGAGGTATGGCATTGAAACATGTCCGTACTACCTTTCCCAATATGGCGTCCAAGACCTTCATGGATCCGTTGTTACTTTGCTCTCGAATACACTGGTATAATTATCAGTGATCCCATCTTTATTGGGGATACAAATTAGAAGTAGAATGTAATTTTGATAAAATCATATATAGGCGATATATATATATATATCTGAAGAATAATACTTTGAGCTACACACCTTGCCTTGTATAAGTGTTCACAAACTGTATGCTACAACTCACGAAAGCTGAGATATTGAGCTTTGAGAGGATCAATTTGCAATCAAGTTACAACCTACCCCTAACTTATATGTCTCATATTATTAAACCATTAGGAAATCAATTATTCGTCTCTTTTTGCATCCACACATCGAATTGTTTATATGCATTTCCAAGAAGTTGAACACATTTCGGACGAACATTCAGCCAATGGTAGTCTGTTTAGTACCTTTGTTGTGCGTGAGTTGTTTACAATTACAATATGTGTCCTTTAAATCATGGCGCTAATCCACATGATGCATTGCCAAGTTATCAGCCACTGAACCAGTTTAGGGGCAATACATGTTGTTAAGAAAATCTGTCCACTTGTTTTTGAAATAATGTCATGCTATGAGAATTATGCCTGTCGTGCGGTTAGAATTAGTGAGAATAAGGGACGTAATCCCATGTATCAAGTTACTAATGTCATTCGTTACATGATAGAGCGATGTTGTGGTTTAAAAGAAACAATACAAAGAAGCTCCTATTTCGGCATTTGACAAACCATTGGACTAAAAGACACAACTACAAATGCAACCATTTAGTCAAGATGTATTGCTTTATTTGCAAAACCAAAAACTGCCACATAAAGTGTAGCGCATGGCTCTGTTGGAGGACATTGCCCCATTATTAAACAAGTGCGGGTCGTTATTAACACCACAGATGCTACACATGATCTTAGCAAACAGGCCGAATCTTTCGCCCTATCAGATCGCTCGAATTGGACTGAGGCTGAGAATGGGTCAGATCGTTTTTGAAGTCGTGGCATATGCTGCCGTTGATTCATTAGATTGTATTACGTTCTTTCTTGGGAGAGTTTTCTTAAAAACCAAACCAATACACTGCTTTACTTAATAATGAAAATAATGATTACACCAAACACAGTGCATTGGA
>JAODAG010366484.1:0-19302 GCA_027574785.1 Orphnurgus asper
ATAATTTATTCTAAATGTGACTTAAACACAATAAACACAATTACTTCATATAGCTATAAATATGTCAAGAACTGACGTCCATACTGAGAAGTGCAGATTAGAGTAAGCCTTGTATCTACTTTCACTGATCAGTGAGTTGGGCCTCCCGCAGTCTGGATGTTTATTTGCTTGTTGAGGGAGAAAATATTCCTTGACTCTTCGTCCAATATTCAATAGCCCACAAGAACGTGGATCTTTGCGGGTCTCTGGACAGGAAAGAGCTTCCAAGGAATAAACGTAATGCTGAGGTTGTCAGATATATTCATGCATCGACTCTATATTCATAGATCACGTTGACTGTAATAGAATATCTGCACCTTAAACTTCTAGATAAGCGAGGGACGATTTCCGCCTGTTGTGTACCGGTATACCCTAGCGTGGCTTTGTCAAGTTATCAGTTACCTCCTTGTTTCGAATAATGCAGTAATGTTAGACAGCTGATTTTTCTGAATCATATATGGTCCATGTGGTCACTGCTCCTACGATTGATAGGATGTGAAATAGTAGTACGGTACCGTAAACTCAAATTCGCTCAAACAGTTAAATAATCGAAGTAAACATTGCAACTCGCGGCATTCTTTACTCATAAACATCGTCAGTCAGCAGGTGCTCGTAGGTTTTCGAGGGGGCTACATAGACCATAATATCATGAAAAAGTTGGAAGTATTGAACGCTTAGAACGGCAGTTTGTTGTTGAACGTGCATACAAAACTGAATTCTGGAGTAATTTCTTGAAACAACTTGTTTCTTCCACGTTTTATAATCTGACAAAGAAATACCCATTCTTAGACGAGAAAACTACAGAGTATCAGTGAGTCATCGTGATCCTACCTAACTTATACCTCTACTTGCTAATGCGACGAATTCTTTAATGAGCTAACTCTTTATCAGTGAATTCCAATTCAGATGGACATTGATCAATCTCTGCTTGATGAATGATCAATATCTGTATGCGGTGAGCCTGGTGTGACTTTTGAACTGTAATATAAAGCAATAGAAGATTACTTCTGTTGCAAACGAAGATCAAGATGACTATGCATGTTTGCTTGGAGGTTTGACCTTTAGATGTCGACATTGATAGCTACTTGAATGAATGCAACCGTCTGAAAATCACCTTTTCAAACTTCAAATGGATCAAACTTGGAAGCTACTTAAAACGAACGCGACCATAATATGCAATACCTTCTAGGCAATCCAAAATGGTGGATGAAAGGGAAGGAAATGAAGAAACACATTCTGTCAAGTTACGACGTGAGATTGGAGTTTTTGGTGGAGTTGCCGTTAACGTTGGCATTGTCATTGGATCAGGCATTTTCGTCTCACCTAAAGGTGTGTTAGCAGGATCAGGCAGTATTGGAGTAGCCTTGATTGTATGGCTTTTCAGTGGGATATATTCTCTGGTCGGTGCCATATGTCTCGCGGAACTGGGGACCATGATACCTCAACATGGTGGGATATACGCATATGTCCATTACGCATTTGGCGCATTCTGGTCCTTTCTCCTGCAGTGGATTAGTATAACTATAGTGCAGCCAGGAGGCCTCGCGATCTCGGCGATCACCTTCGCCACCTACACTGTTCAACCATTCTATCCAGATTTAGACTGCCCACCACCACCTGTCGTCATTCGAATGCTGGCTATCGTTTGCATCGGTAAGTTATGGCGTACTGGACACTTTTTTCGGAGGTGAGGTGTTTAACAACTACTCCTGCATTACAAAAAACAACAATTTAAATCAGAACGTATCCTAATAGCCATCAACCAGCACCCTAAGTCCATTCCATCCGTTCATCTTGGAATATCTTACAAAGTTGATCCAAATCTTTTTTATGCGCTACTGCTCGAAAACAGCGATGTAATATGGGTGCCCTCCTAGGTCATCCCACCAGAGAGCAACCCCACAGGTAACTTCCCATCCCGGAAAAACATAGATGCCGAGTTTGTAAACATATTGTAACCGGTTTATCTTACCGGGACCATTACTCCAGATTAATGTATTATCTGTTTTGTTAAAAATGCCCAGAGAAAGTCTGCATGGGTGAAACTATATAGTAGAAAATTCAGATTAAGATTCAACAAATACTCTATTAGGAAAAAACAACAGTTAACATAAAATAGGATCCACTCAAACTGGTTGCGTGGGTGAACCTGGACACTCATGTTATAATACATTAAGGATTGTTTCGTAAAAGTTGCACCAAGTTGTCGTATTATCGATTTAATAACATGACAAAAAACCTTGACAAAAAACCTCAAATTTCCGACTACTGCTAAGTCGACAACACGACAAATACCAATGCGACAAAACGACAAAAAGTTGTGTTTTCAAGTTACGGTATCTTGACTTCAACGATTAATTGCGAGTTACAGTCGGCATCGTTAGATAAGTCAAAATGACGAAATTGTTGTATATAGTACTACACGTTAACTCCCATTCACTATCACCGTAATACTTAATACCCATAACAATAAGTCTTGTTGGAAGTCTTTGGGAATGATTATTATAGTATTTACGGCTTTTATGTTGCAGAAATCTGCGACTACGGTAGTAAGTTGGATATGGATTAATATTGTTTTCATTCATTTTGCAGTTTTCGTCTCTGCGGTCAATGCTATCAGTGTCCGAGCCAGCAGCTTTGTTCAAGATACATTTACCGTCATGAAAATGGTAGCATTAGTCATCATCATCGTCGTTGGAATTGTTGAATTGAGTAAAGGTTAGTAGCCTACTATAACAGTCATGACGACACTCTACTTCCTAACTTGTTCAATGCCAAAAATGGTCAAATGTTCTTCCAATAAATGTACTTCCGTTTCGTCAGGGGTGTCTAGCGTGGGTTCTATCTCATGCGCGATTGGGGATTGTCTTACAAAGTTCTAAACTAGAAGGTGCCATTCCTCGGAGCGTTATTTCGAAAGGAGGGTAACATATATGGCACGTGACCTGAGCGTTGTCCCGTTCTCAGATGTCCCAAAATTCCCAAAAGTCCCAAAGAACGACAGTGCATATCCAAATGTCTGCGTCCCCTTTCTGGCAGTCTCTCTGTTGATATGACCTGTCAATAAGTTTATGAATTTAATAGAGATCAGTGGCTGCACAACTTACGCAAACACTGAGGACACTCAATTGAAACTCTACAAGTACAGTAGATTAAAATATGTTGAAATGGTATGCAAATTTAGGTCTATTTATAATCAGTATATTCTTTTCATTCATTTTAAGTCAGATCTTCTCCTTTCACTTACTATTCGTATCATCATTGTTCATTTATTATTGAATAAATTGTTTAACTTTTTTCGAAATTCAGGCAACACTGAAAATCTCAAGAATCCTTTCGAAGGTTCGGAGGTCAAAGGAATAGGCACGGCCCTCTACTCAGGATTGTATGCTTATGCTGGATGGTTAGTGATGATCATGGTGTTTCATTAACATTCATACTCTGCAAACTAGGTATAATTAATGCAAACGCGTTGGATATGGCTTACAATCTATAGTGTGATTTTGTGTCAAACACCCAATCGCTGCTGATTTTATGGGCGATTTGGGGAGAACTTACTGCTTTGGCCAATGCGTTTGGTCAAATGCAGGATTGATTCCTTTTGTAAATTAATCAATATCTTTAATATAATTTGAAGGTAGCGTAAATTGTAAATGTGAGATTTCTGTTCAGTGTGAGTTTCATTTTATATTTTCGATTACAGGTACAGCCTTAACATGGTAATAGAAGAGTTGAAAGACCCTTACAAGTAAGTGAAAACAAAGAGTTGTTGAATGAATCGCCAGAATATAACCATATACGCGTACGCAACCAATAATTGTACTAAGCACAAGCTCCAATACTTCGTGGTTCTTCACGGTATAGTGCAGTGTATCATTAGGCATTGCATTCATTGCTTGTTCGTAAAATGGTCAGTTATGTATGAAGACAGCCTTGGTATTCTGCAATTATGTCGGAAATTTCCTGTTTCATAGAATTTCCAAGTCCTCAGTTAGTCAATTCAAAATAATCACCAACTCCTCAGTACTTTTCTTCTAATAGTAAGCAAGATACGCATGCGGTTGCAATTTCTTCAACAATCTTTTTCTTCAAAGACGTAAGCGTGATTTATTCATGGAATTTGCGTACTGTGTGTTATGTTATGTAACCTATAATTTGTATCTGAAAAGAATATAACGTTAGGCATGTGTGTATTGTTTTAGAGTGAGTATATTGTTAGATATGTTCGCGCCTAATGTTACATGATGTTGTATACCTAGCATATTACGGTATTGTAATCCCTGCGTATTATGTTACGTATTGGTAGATACTGTTGTAAAATTTATGGTTTTATTAATTATTTACATAGGCTAGCCTATATTTTACTGTCTATCTCTATTTTAGGCTTCGCCTAGGTTAATGTTTCAGTCGCTTAGGCTACTTGAATTTCAGTTACCAAACAATACTTGCCAACGAAAACGTTCCTATATTCTCCAAATATACTTGTTTTATACAAATATTATAGGCCTAGGCCTAATGTTTACAATAAATTAGTGTATGTGTTAGGTTACGTAATTCATAGGCTACCTGAAATTTCTATTACTAAACAAGATTGGTCTACGCATATGACCTAATTTTCTCAAACACTAAATTTGCTCAAAGAAACTATAGAGGCCAGATTAATTACAATTTTATGTATGTGTTTAGTTATGTAGCATATGCATATGTCATCCAAGAGGGCACATGGGCATGAAAACTAAACGGCAGCAGGGTATGCCTCAAAACTGATTCATTTCCTATTTTTCAATATTTTATATTTCGATGTCAGTATAAAGAGATTAAAGATGATTGGTGAGTGTAGTTCCAAGTAATGTGTTGCTCGTGACGCTGTTGGAGGGCAGCAACACTGGTAACCAGTGCAGGCAGTCCATGACACCGAACGGTAGTTACTTCACATGATCTTAGTCAAAAGGCCGAGAAGCGATCCAACATATAGTACGGACAAATTTAATTTAAAATGTGACACAAAGGTACTGGCATTTTTAAGAGACACTCGAAATCTGGTATGTTTTTATATCCTTGTTTTGTTTATCTGTTATTGTCAACACATTATTAACAATTAGTTCATATTATTAAAGGATACGTCCATGTTTGGAAAGGTTTAGGCCTACTGATTTCAAATAATTTATCATAACCGTGCTCCAAGTTTTATCCCAAATCTTCGTTCCTGCACGGAAAAATCGTGAAAATGTATGGGTGACTACGGAGGTATTGAAAGTACCTTGTGTAGATTTGCATATTGACCTAGTGACATGTTACGTAGTTTCCTAACACTCCATTTTGTAAACAACTCCTAAGCAAAACTATTACTACTGCATGCACTGTGAGTACTAGTACGTGTGACACAGTACTATAACCCTTATGAGTTTTAAGGAACCTGGACGTATCCTTGTTCAAACGTAACGTTCAAATATAATTATAATAGTCTGTTTAATAATGCCTTCTACATTTCAGAGATGGCTATAGTAAAAATGGACCGTCTGCATTCGTTCCTCCTTTGTTTGATTTTAACTTCAGGAATCTTCCACGTTGCATCATAATTTCCGTGCTTGTTGTAACCATTTTGTACGTATTCACAAACGTTGCCTACTTCACTGTTTTGACGAAGGAGGAGATACTGGCATCTGATGCAGTTGCCGCGGTAGGTCGACCTTGTGTGCTTGAAACTGCTACAGTTATCAACTTTTTCATAATCAATGCCAACCACATAAAACCAAAAGTATTGTGCAATATGAAGTCTTTTTTTGCAGAGACGATGTATTGGTCACTTCTGGCTTAGGATGACAAATAAATAAACATAATAATTTATTTTATTGCAAAATCAGTACTTCACAGTCTAATTTGCACCATAATCTAACTAGATAGGCCTATGCGTGGACCTAGTGGACCTAATCTCCGAAATGCATGTTATTGTTTCAGAGCCTATCTTTATATAGGCTTAAAATATATAATTTTCTTTCGAGAAAAAGTAGTCACGAAAATTATGCGTGCGTGTTCCAAATCCCACAATAGCCTAGAACAGACAACTTACTAGGCCTATAATTGCAGTAAGATGATGCTTAACTTAGATGTTCAAGTTTATCTCATTAAAAAGGGGACCGAGGAAATTACTTTTCTGCTTCCTACTTCTAAGCTATGCATGGTGAATTAACCATCTGTAAAAGTAAGTGCTCCGGTTAGTCTAAAAGGGTTCAGCGGGCCTGTTTTTGGACATTCTACACCGGGTTCAGATCAGTCCCATCCACATTATTTAATAAACAATTATTTAATTAACCCAACAAATTTGGGTTAAAACCGTTCAATTGAATTAAGAATGATTATGACAGATTATGAAAGAGATACAGATAAATGTTTATGTCAGGTTACATGTCACCAGATAATACAATATTTTGATTTTAGGAATCAATTATTCAGTAATCAATTATTATAGTCATTTCACCACACTGTAGAGTGAATTAACAAACCTTAGAATAAACTGATGAGGATGGACCTATCAAGATGTACAACATTTCACACGCCTGTCATTTTATTGTGTTAATGCAGACCTTTGGATTACGTAGTTTGGGCAAGTTTGCAGTAATAATGCCTATCTCGGTCGCCATTTCAACCTTTGGTTCAGTCAACGGTAACATCCTTACAGTTTCACGGTGAGATGACAATAACGCTATTTTAATACTTAATATGTGGATGAATCGGTGAGGTTATATAATTTATCCCTTAAACGAACAGCGTTTCAAAATATACGAGCAGTATCGTTTATCTGTTGGTGCATGCACCACTGGATTAAGGCGGGGGCTGAGGGGGCTGCAGCACCAGGTCAACTAAAAAATGGGAAAAATATTTTATGTCTATGTTATACACTTTTTGTAACAGTTCGTAACAGGGAACATATTTTTAGTAATGAATGTCATTTTCGGCTAAAAACGTCTATCCCAAAAGCACGTTGAAAAAAAGGACTATAATCCTAAATTTTAGATCCTAGATTTTGCACTTTTTTGTGGAATTCAAGGTAATTGCCATCTTCATTGTGAAAGCAACCAATTCCGATAAGAGACTTGTACGACGCTCTGGGGCTCCCAAGGAAAATGTGTTGAAACTCTTAGTGCATTTACTGACAAATTACACACCTGCTATATAGACTCAGCATGAATTAAATTTCTATATCTTCTACTAATTTTTCCCCACAGGTTGTTCTTTGCGGGAGCACGTGACCGTCAGCTACCGAGGGTTATTTCTTACATCCATCCAACGACCAGGACACCCATACCGTCCATTTTATTTTTGGTAAACTCAATCTCAAGCCTTTTGGTGCAACAAATGTGTTGTTGTACATAAAATCAATCGAAAGTTAGAAAACGTAAAATACAATAATTATAATATTTTTTAATATAATAATACTTTCACTATCTTCTCAATTTACATGAGCTTTTATTATTTGCGTTGATGAGAGGTTAATGACATCTTTATTTCAATTGGTCAATGTCTTTCCAATTTCAATTCCTTTAAATTAAATTCATCATCAGATAGCATTGATGATCATTCTATTCAGTCGATAGGAGTATTAGTGTTGACTTTGAAAGTCAAATGTTTCATTTGCTCTATAGCGTCTTTGTATCAGCAGTAATCAGAGCCATCTCAATTGTCCAAACAGATTTATCATGGAATGTGAGTATATGGAGTGTGTTCAAAACGTTTGAGCTTACTGGCTACCGAATTTGTATATTTTCGTTAGGTATGTTAAAGAACATTCTGTTTTAACAATCTCCAGAAGTTTGTTCATGATAGGAAAAGTTAAAACAAACTGTGGTGAGAATACCACTTACGTTTAAATATGTATTTTGTAAAAGAGTAATTACAGTATTGAGTAATATCACATTTCTTTTCTAAACTTACTCAATACTGTAGCTGGTACTGACTACCGTATACACTTTCGTTGACGACGTCTTTACCATCATAAACTACTTTAGTTTCGTCACGTGGTCCAGCATGGGACTTGCAATTGTTGCTTTATTGTATCTTCGATGGAAAGAACCTGATCATGATCGTCCATACAAGGTAACGATAAGTTCCAATATATTCATATATATAAATAATTAATTCTTAAATCGTAAATTTATTTCTGTAAATCCCGGGGTCGCTCTTTAGTATTTTACACCCGCACTCGTCCAAAAAAACAATATCACAGGGGTTGTATTTTCAGCAAATGAGTCGTTAGTGCGCATCAATACGCCGTACGATAATGGTTGGAGTTTTGACAAGAGGCCTAAGTATCGCCTAAATATTTCTATATAAAAAGGTGCGATAATTTGATACAAAATTCTTGGGAAAACAATTTTACCTAAGGTATGACAGAGATTGTCAATGGATAGAAATGTTACAAAATACTTCAAATGATAAGATTAAAATTTTCACACCAGTATTACTGGTGTATCATCTGGGCATATAGGTTAGCGTGAATATCATGGCGAACACTGCTCTGAAATAGACTACAGCCCCCACCTCCATCAATTAGATCACTACACGCACCACCAATGTTGGCTAAAATTGTTTGTGTCCACTATATTTCACTATCTTGCTGGGCTTATAACTAATGCGGATGTTGCCAACTGATTATTTGTGTAAGCTCGAGGGCGGGATTATATGTACGGGATAGACACTCACAGACTTAACTAAGATTACTCCTTAGCCAGTGGGTAATTTAGGCCTAGCCAGGGGGTATTTTAGTATTAACATTCTTGTTTGGCACACGAGGTTTGACAAAGTGTTGGTGGCGGGCATTAATGCACACACTGACTAGCACTTAACACTTAATTGGATTGATTTGTTGGCACTATGTTATAACGGTTAATGTTCCGTTAATTAACTAATTGTTAGTATGTTAGGTCCTAACCTGTCAGTGGTACGGCTGCATTGGTTATGAACACGTTGCTCTCATTCCCCTCGGTCTTTGAGAAAGTGTCCAAAGATCAAGGTACACCGTGGGATTGGACAGGTCCATGGAGCAGGAGGGGATAATCGTGAAATGCCTACCTCGTTAACCTCAGGCTGTAAATTAAAGCTTGTTCATCCACGATCAACACGGTCAGGGTTTATTTACGGGCCTATTTCCTAACCCATACTATACTAATATATTGTTGTCTTAGCATACGGTTAAGTACCGTACAACATTATCGTAATTTTGTCTAAGAAACATGTTATTATCTGGGCTTGGCGTTTGTTGGGCCACAAATTATGTACAAGTGTCCATTATCAAAATGGTTTATTATTTATTGAATGTCAGCACCTCAGAATCCAAGATTCAAATGCATGCAACCTATGTTTTATCCAATGTCATTGCCTAGGCCTATATGTACATAAACAAGTTTAACTTTATACTACGGTATTCAAGTATAGTAGCATCAATAATTTACGCCTCAAAGGGGGTAAATTTATCAAACAAAATGGTATATTTTGGGAAAAGTCCTGACGAGCGTACGTGTGCCATTAAAACAAATTATGGAGTGACCCTGGTAACTCAAGCGGCAGTAACTGCCAAGGCACCATCACGCCACTTCCAGGAGAGGATTGTGTGAGTGTAGGGCCAATGTATTGAGTATCTCGTGGTTCTGTTGGAGGATAAGCGCCATGATTAATTAGTGCATACGGTCCTCAGCTCCACGGGTACTACATTATGATCTTTTTTAACCAAACCGTCGATAGTAAACGATCACTCCCAGAATCAAATGTGGTTTAAAATACACGCAATTGATTTTCCAGCCAGGTATTTTGCGTGCATTTTATTAATATCCCCGACTTGGCGGCATCATTTCTCATTTCTTCAGTAAGAACTGAGGCACGCCGGGGATTTATGCAATTATGACAATAACAAGTATTTGTTTAATAATCGCTACTGGATTTTCATGACTTTTTGCTCCCTCAATTTTTATTGCAGGTAAACATTTTGCTGCCGATCCTTTTTCTTGTCGCCTGTGTGTTCTTGGTTGTCGTTGGGACAATATCAGCACCCATAGACACAGCTATTGGACTGGCAATTGCTTGTACTGCGGTACCGGTCTACTTCTTTCTCGTTAAACCAACCGAACATCCGAAATGGATCAATAAAATAGATTGTAAGTTTAAGTTACACGAGAAATCAATCTTGAAGGACAAAATGATGAATATCTCCTCTAAAACACAAAACGTCTTCTGCTTTCGAGATGCTTGTCTTTTCATTTATCTTGTAGAAGGCTGCAATGGAGCCTAAAATTCACCCGTGCCGAAGAGGTTCACTGCATTTGAAAGCACTGTAATATTGTTTAATGATTATATTCCCGTATGTTATAACACTCTAACACATGTTAAACATTTGTGTTTACGGATACCACCTTGTGTTAAAAGTTTGATTGCTTGTGTAAATACAGCGAGAACGCTAGAAAAACAACCCACCAGACCGATGGAGTATGCAGCAATGTCGTCAGCGATCTCCGAGTTTCCCCATATTTCTCCATACTTCTTCATATTTCTCCATACTTCTCCATTCTCCATATTTCTCGTAAACATTCCAGAGCAGAAAGATGAACATTAAGCCACATTTGCGGTTCCTTAGAATTGTCACGTTCAATAAATCCCCTACTATAGCTCCCCATATTTTTGTTTTAACACAAGTGGCTTCCAAAAGAGGCATATAACACCGTTTTTTTAAACTGCATGTTAAAGTAGGAGAGGCTTTCGGCAGAGGTGTAAAATTAATCACAGATCCGCCAGTAGTTGGAAAATCACTGTATTCCTTTGTTTTTGTTATTTTCATACTGTTTTAGAACTTACAAAGTCGCGCAAGTAAGCAACTGGGTACCTAAGTCAAACAGGGGCAGCATATGACTTGGCGCCATCCCGTCAAACTGATCCACCTCCCGGAAAGATTGACCCTTCTGCAGATACTTGTAATAGTATAACCACAATGACATACCACGTCATCGATCAAACATTGGGCACATGATAAAGGAAAACAAAACACGTTCAACTATCATGTGTTAGATCAATGGCAGCCCCCCTCCCCCATGGTTTTAAAGAGGTTGAAGAGGTGAAGTATCCATGGCCTGCACAACACAGGCTGTGATGATTGAGCGCTGTGTACACAACATTAAACTGACACGTTATGTTGCAGACAAAAGTGATGTATTTTCGGGTAAGTTGCCTTAATGTTACAGAAAAATATACTAGACAGAGTTACCGATCACATACTGCTCTACAAGATAACTCTGTCTCATCTTTACTCTATCAGCTGCATTGACGATTGGAACACAACGACTTCTTCAAGTGGTTGAACCTGACAAGGAAGACTAAGAGAAGATGCCAAGCTGGATATCCCCGATGGAGACCCCCCAAACACCTCCAAAACACCGGACACCCCAAACCGGATAAGAACGAACTGCAGTTTAATGGAATCTTTGTCGAGAAACTGTGTCTTAGTGAAATTATAGGGCCACTCGCCTCTCGTTAATAAAGGGAAGATCTTACCATTTACATCTTAATGTTTCAAGTATAGGAATGACTCACACACCTTCTATTACTGCACCTCCATTAGGGGATCCGGCCATTCTTATGTTTTATACCTTATACTCTTATATACTCATATAATTAATTGGAATGTTGAAAACACTGAAAATCAATCTGATCCCACCGGGATTCGAACTCCGAACTTCATGCTTAACGTGCCCTAGCCGTATGGCTATATTTGAGTTCGAACCAAAGGAATAGGTAACAATTCATTCTTACGAAATGCACCTCCATATATGGAAGATTTTCCCGGAGAAATTCTTTTAAAGGAAATTATCAAATTTTGAATGAGTGAATCTGTTGAATCTTTGCTAAACATTAACATAGAAATTTGGGCAAAAGTAAAGTCGTTCAGGATTTATCACTTTCATTTTTTTTATACTAGCGTGCAGGTACCTAACTAAGTAACCAGTAGTGTCGCATGAAAAAGGGATTTTGCTTGATTACCTTGGATAATAATTTGGTTTTCACAATTGTGTCTAACTTCTATAAAATATCTTTTAAACTTACTATAATAGATATATTACTGCATATGCAATGTATAGGCAAATTAAAGGGAAACATATACACAAGAACATACGTGACAATCTATATATTTCCTTAAGAAGTATGTTTAATACCGGAAAAGAGTATTTATTTTATTCTTTATTTCTTTGTTTGTTTGTTTTTTGTTGAGGGAGGGTGGTTGTTTAGTCCACCAGACAACTACTGTAATATAGCAATTACCTGCAGTTTTCCTTCTTGATATATTGTCAGGATGTCACGAGCATGATGTCACGCATTGAAAGCGCAGTGATATGTCATATATAGCAGCGTCAGCAATTAAGTGGGATGACATACTTTTCGTGGAGGTTTCCAAACTGTTCTAAATACCGACAACGTATGCACCGAGGATGCAATTTATAGAGTATGCTGTATAAATTCCAATTTTAATTGTCTAAAGATCTGTCTGTTGTTATACTATAGTAGAATATAGTAGAATCCTATGTTTCCCACCGCTTGTTGGCGAGATTTTACAAGCTAACTCAGATCGGCTTGATTGTATGACATTCGAATGTTAATTTATAAGGTATACTCCCAAATCTGTGGAAACTTCAAAACCAGAGTCACTACCACATCGAAAATCGAAACGTTCCAGGATAATCTCATCGTACGTATTGTTTTAAATCCTTCGTAATATGTTACTTTATTTGCGCATACACACGCAGTGATGTAGTAACAATAAATAAAGCAAAATATGTATCTTCTCCGCTCGGTTCGGTTTTAACAAACTTTCTCTTTCATCCAATGTTCAGAGGTTCATGTAACCATTCATCTTACCCATGCTACCGACACCCCCATTTAAAACCATTGTGATTTTTACCCTTTTCTCAAAGACCGATGGAAGTGAGAGCAACATGTTCAACACCACTGCAGTGTATTATGCCACGTAACTTAACCTGGAGCTTACAAAGGTAACATAATAATACGTTTACTTCCATAACTTATCTAACACTATAACATTAAATAAAATTTAATTAATGTAATAAACTTAATATATAATATTGTAGAGTCCTTGCAATGTAAATTAGAAAAAGTGGCGCTATACCAATACTCTACATGACTGTAGCACATTAAGACAGGCGGCAAACATTCAAGACAAAACAAATACGCACCTCGCGTTACAAAAGTGAGGATGAGATTCGAAGCATGTTCGGATCCAGGATTTTGCTAAGGAGAGCTTGGTTCGACCATGTAAAAATGGCCTTAATAGTGGAGGCGGAACTGCGTCGCTGGGGGGAGATATCTCGGGGGGAGGAGTGTGAATTTTGTTTGAAATGTCAGCTCACTAGATGCAAACTGGTGCCGTGTCAGGCTTAATTAATATACATTAATTGATTTCGCAAAAATTGGAAATTTCTGATATTATTTCCCCCCGAAAGTTTGTACTTTTCTAAAATTTCGTCCGGAGATGGGTACCGCCTTAGGTCCCCCGGGAGCCGAGAGGAGCAACTACGGTAACTGGCCCATGAATATTAGAGTTATAAAATTGGAGGTGGGGTGCGATAAATGGAAAAATTTGTCCATGAGTATATGGGACACGAAGTGATATAATTTTGTCTTGTTAGCTAAACAAAAATCCAGGGGCGAGAGGCAGCTCAAATGAAATATAATATTCTATTAATCATGTTATTTCGGGAAATGTTCGAGTTCATTTTGAGATTTCTGTCACCACTGATTCACTGATGTGAGATTCGGAGGACAGACCTTATAGCGGTTATGATAACGTAGGTTAAAAATCCCCTCCACAAAAAAAGCCAATGATAAGGAACGATTTCGAAAAAGTGCATGTTTATTTACACATGAAAATAAAATTGAATTGCCCATTATCACAAACATAACGATAATAATAATAATAACAACAACAACAACAATATATATTAGAATCCAGGGACTAATATGGTTCCACATATAAAATTCTGTTGTACGAATCCAACGGGAGGTTCCCAATAGGAACAGATGTGGTTGAATTTGCAATCAGGATATCCTTTATATTTTGCGGTAAGTGGCCCTTTTCCAACAGCATTGCAGCGGCCCCTGTGTAAATAAAGGAAACAAGACCATGATAACCATTGGTATTCATTTGCATTTACCAATTACTGTCACGAGCCGTACCAACCCTGTAATGAAATTGTTTAAACATTATAATGTCTCGTCTGCAAGTTACTAAGGATTAATCTGTTTGGGTGTCATACGGTATGTTTTGTTACTTCATAACGTATTACAAATTCCCAAGGTATGAAACATTAATGCCCTTTCAAATTGTTATTGTAATTTAGTCAGAGATTCGGATGCAACAATAAGGATAACTTATCGGAGATCTTTCTCTTTGAGGTATTCACGAAGCACCTATCACGAATTGCTTACCAACGGGGAGCCTTACGTGTGGAGGGGTGAGGTTCGGGTAGGGTACGGCTAGTGGAGGCAGAATGGAGGGAGGTATTTTGGACAGGCCGGTAGCTCTGCCAGGAACAGTTATGTCAAATCGTCGTGGTGTTATCATTCTGACTTGTTAACTGCTGACGAAACGTCAACGTGACAAATTTTGCAGTTCTAACATATTGCGTGTGCCAATATACTAATTGGTTTAGAAAGTGGACGAATGCAACCTATAATGTAATGGGGTTATTGAACAATTGTAAAGCTGGGAAATGGGCGTATAGTGGTTAGGAACCACTCTGGTGTCTATACATTTTTTTTTTAAAGTGAATATGGCATCGATATTTATGAGCCGTAATTTGACCAGCCAAACGGGGGGTACTTTTAAGTGGTGCGCCAAGGCTAGAAAAAAAACTTCCACCAAGGCAGGAAGACAAACCAAGACCAGATCTCTACAACATATCCCGACAGGAAATCCTCCGTCAAGGTCCACCACAGAACCACAAAATCATGATCCTTATACACAACATCAGCTTAAAGAGTATCATTTGCCAATCGTGCGACCAGGCCTTTATTTGTTAGTGTGGCATATATATACAATAGTCATTATAAAGTATTATCCATTATTCATTATTAAGCATGCCCATTTGAGTCTTTAGAGAGATGTATATGTTGTACCCATATTTGTAATGTAGTCCAGTGTGTGAGTTATTAAAATTATTCGATATTCATCAACCATTATCACAATGCTGCAATCTGATTGGTCGAAAGGCAATTAATGGTCATACCTAAGCCAGCTTAGGAGAATTGCCTTATTAATGACTAGCAGCATATGATACAGAGCATAGCTATACAATGTAGTAAAGCAAATGACGTCATTCCCATAGTAACACGATTTTGTGTTCCGCTCTGACCGTGACAATGTGCAGTGTACATATTTGGCTATGTAGTTTATGTACCCGCGCTAACGACAGAATTCCAGGAATTGGCATGCTAGCTTAAACTGTTAACAAAAATACTCCCCGGGATGCAATTTCGTGTAAATCAGTCAATGTATGATGCCGTATCTTAACATCATGCAGAACAGCTACCACGAGTTACATGCTGAAACATGTGGCATTGAAGCCTGCACAATATGGCTTCCCAAAAAACTCGCATTTCGCGAGTTTACAGAAATGACGTTACTTTGTTCTTATTATCTTTTGCGGTTGAAAGTTGAAAGTAACTTTGATCAGTAAGTATAGCACACAATTCAACGGTTTTATTACCTTTTAATAATACTAGTGCAGATGTACATCACGTTTAATTAACAATAGTAGGTTGTCTAAAGCACCATCGAAGTTCAATAGCTGCACATTCAGTGCAACTGTGAATAATTAAGTGAAACAAGAATCGTCAAGTTCGGCCACCGAGACAGTTAGAGGTGCATAGTATAGCTAATCACATTTTTGAGTGATTGTCAGACCAGACATGTGTTAGTAACGTGTTATCTACAACTACCTGGTTAGACAGTAGTGGCTTATATATTCAACTCTGTGACGTCGTCATCAGAAAGCTCCCTAGTTGAGAGAATAAATGATGAACAATATAACGATGATCAATATCACATCTTTCATAAACAACTGTTTAATGAAAGTTAATCAATTCATTGAGTCAATTAAGTCTGACGTTTGACTGAATCTGTTTAAAGCTTGCTATAGTGGAACAGCATACCTTGAAACTATCGCACTGCCCTGCCCACCGTGTTCTCGATCAAACCATGATAGCGAAATTCAAGTAAGGATATAATGTAAACAAAGTTGTGTTTCCCTAACAGATTTATTTCTAAAGCAACTGTGTTTGGAAATCCTATTGTGGCAGAAGTTATTTACCTTCCCTTTACCATTGAACCACAGAGGTTTTTTATCAATTTAACAGTCGAACTTGCCAAAATTCTACTTTAACAATCAAAATATCGTTTAATCCGACAGGAAATAAACTGAAAACAACCCGTTTTCCAAAGAAATGATTTTATTGAATCGTAACGTTTACTGCCTTCTGTCATACATCGTTTCAAGTATATAATCCCTTCCCCAACACCTAATTGCCATCGTAGGGATAATGCCATGAAGATGACCTTTGTTGTTTATTAGATGTACTTTCATTACCTCATATGGTATTGCTATTTCTTAACGGGGTCTCTTCGTAAATCAAAGCCATTTGTGTGTATAACACTGGATGTTGCCTCTAATCATAATTATTTCCCCATTTAATTATTATTATTATTATTATTATTATTATTAGGGTTAGGTTGTAAAAATGATGATATAGATGGATAAAACTAATATTCCTACGAAATGTTGGTATTTTACTACCATTGTCAGCGACGGCGGTCGAATGAAGAAATACAAGGTGCAGTGTGAGTACCAAATTAGCTTACCACTGACGAATGGGGCCGCAAACGAGGTTCCTTTCATTTTCTTGATTTGGTCGTCTCCCTCGTTTGTAGCCGTGTAGATGTTGGACCCCGGCGCATAGATGTCGACACAGGGCCCATTGTTTGAAAAAGACGCCATGTTGCCTTTAGCGTTGATTGCTCCAACACCGATCACCTTTTTGCACGAAATATGAAAAGATTATAAGAGAAAAGCCCATATCGATAAGACTGACACTACGTTATTGAAAAAATGATAGTCGTTGCTTGACGTTTTGTTTCTTTCAAGATTACTTTCAGATGGTGACTGGGTTAGTCGTGGTGAGGCCCTCCTAAGCACAGCATACTCACAGCATGTATTCGATCGTGTAGAAAGCCAAAGCAGTCGGGACAGTGGCAATAATAAAAATGACAGTAGATAGAAATACTAATAAAATAGAGGGGTTAAAAATTAATAAAAGAAACCAGTGTGCAAAAAAAGATGCCATGTTGCTGTAACCAGAACGAATCCTGTATTGTTATGGTTTCTGATGGCCGTTCTAATGTAGCTGTAGTATATCACACATAGTAGTGGTAGCATACACCATCGTTTATATTCCCTGCTGCTGCAACCAGAACGAATCCTGATTGTTATGATTTCTGATGGCCGTTCTAGTGTACTTGTAGTATATCCCAGGTGGTAGTGGAAGCATACATCACCGTTTATATTCGCTGCTGCTGCAACCAGAACGAATCATGCATTGTTATGGTTTCTGATGGCCGTTCTAGTGTAATTGTAGTGTATCCCACGAGTTAGTGGAAGCATACATCATCATTTATATTCCCTGCTGCTGCAACCAGAACGAATCATGTGTTGTATAGGTTTGCGATGGCTTTTGTGTAGCTGTATGCTTGACATGACATACCTCACTAATTCCCACTCTCACGAGATTGCAGGGAGTTGATAATATTAAATAATAACTCCCTGGTGGTAGTATACACAATCGTTTATATTCCCCACTGCAACCAGAACGAATCCCGTGTCATGGTTTCTGATTGTCTTTCTAATGTAAAAAGTAGTGTACGCTTGACTTGGCATACCTCACTATATCCCACTGGGTAGTAGAAGCAAGCATCATCGTTAAAATTCCCTGCTGCTGCAACCATAACGAATCCTGCAGTGTATAAGTTTTCGATGGCTGTTCTAATGTAGCTGTAGTCCATGCTTGACGTAAAAGACATGGACACCACAGCATTTCCATTAGGCCTATCATCCATGATCGCGTCGAAAGCTGCAGAAACAAAGGGACAACTTGAATCAAAACAAGGGGATGGTGGTGGGGGGTGGGTTACAATTCATCATCATCCGCCTCTAGATGAAAGGTGGTAATCGTCTACGACATAATATCTTCGACACGAAGGGGAATTAAAAGACGTAATCACTGGCAAAACGATCCCTGAACACCACAGCCAAACAATTGGTGTTTTATTCAATGACCAAACATTGCTACAAGATATGAGATAAGCAAGAAAAATCAATTGTCTGAACAGTTTTGCTGACAGATGCTAGAACATTGCTCGATGCGCAAGATGAAACCACGCCCACGTTGAAAAGTGACGCATTTTAATCCGTGACGTAACTACAGGGGCTAAAGAAATTTGGGGAAATTGCCTTCAATGGCAAAATGTCGGAAATTGTTCGAAAATAATTTGAGATTGCCGAGACAAGAAGTTTAGACGGAATAACTCTTGTCAAAAGATGAGCCTTTAAACGTTGCACAATATTTGGACAGCGTTAAGTACTTAGGGTATCATTCCTGTGTTTATAACAACGGGTTGTCCATACGAATGTTGTCGGTTTCTGGTGACGGAAAATGAGTGATAAATGTAGTATAATAAAAAAAAAAATAATAATAATACAATTATTTTAATAACATGTTCTTGCCTGGCATCCTTTCGAATTCAGACCTACCTGTCAAGAGGTCGTCAGAGGTTCCTTCACCATCACAATGTAGGACCCTAATGCTTACTACATTAGCCCATGTAGCTGTACCTCGCCAGGTACCAATCGCAACCCCAGACGTTTGTGTTCCGTGGCCAAAACAATCTTCGAGTTCCTGATTTAAAAAGGGAGATAGAAAACCATATTTGCGTCAAATAACTAGCATTATTTAGCAGCTATACAGGTACATTCTATAAAATAAAAACCATAATCAAACCTTCAACAAACGGCAAAAGAGCACGAAATTAATATTATATACCTATATGATATACCATGTCTATTAATATTGTAGACCTATATGATATACCATGTCTATTAGTATTGTAGACCTATATGATATACCATGTCTATTAATATTGTATACCTATATGATATA